>JAOCNB020091679.1:0-11828 GCA_026546465.2 Palythoa caribaeorum | reverse complement strand
AATGAAACAGGGTTTAATTAAGAGCCTGTCAAACAATTGCTCTACTATTGAATTTTTGTAGATGTACTTACTGAAACGATAAATTAATAAGAAATGTTAAATGCTGAAAAACAAAAACCAATGGATCATAAGAAGTAATACCACTTGATAGAGGTTTTAATGTCAACCAAAAATCAATGTAACAAAAATTAATGTTTACTTGAATAAAATATTTTGCTAATTTATAGGGGGGACGGGTGGAGGGCTTAAAAAGGGAAGTCAAGAATATAATTTGTAATTTGTTCGATCTTGAAACTCAAATGTATTGTAAAGGGCATTATGTTGACAGATATAATTGACAAAACATTAAAATTCTACAAAAGCAACCTAAGTATGGCTACCTGTAGCACCTTGTTATTTTTGTGTCCGTGTGTCACACTGAATAGACGAGTTTCGAATTCTCAGTTGCTGCTGACAATGACAACAGATTCAATGTGCAGTCTTAGCCTTGTTTTGATTTTAATTATTCAAAAATACTAGTGAGTGAGAGAGAGAGTGAGAGTGAGAAGTCGCACCTCCAACAATAAAAACATTTGTAAATAGTGTAAAACTACATTGGCATTTAAGCCCGGTTTCCATATAATCGCTCCCGTCACGACCAAAATTATTCAGCGACAGTAGCGATTATATGGAAACCTAAACATTCGCGACAGTAGCGACGGGAACGATAGTAGCAATTGCAATCGCTGGGATCACTCATGTTCTATCTCATCGATTGTAGCGATAGGAGTTTCGCGACGGGAGCGATAGGAGCGACAGGAGCGATAAATGAAAACCTGGAGTTCGAATTTGGTCGCGACAGTAGCGATTGAATGCATCCCAGAATCCACTGCACCGCGTGCTAGCTGTTCCACGTGTCTTTCGCAAAAATGGCGTCGCAAGCAGCTTCTACTGTGAGTGCAGGCGTTTTTTTGGAAGAAGTGCAGAAATATCCTTGTCTTTACAACAAATTTTGTAAGGAATACAAAGACAAGTATATAAAAATCAATTGTTGGAGGAAGATAGGAGAAAAGTTTTCGCTTACTCCAGAAGAAGCAGAAAAAAAGTTCAAGAATTTGAGGACGACGTATGGTCGGCACCTGAAAAATCAAAAAAACGTACCGTCAGGATCGGGAAGAGATGCAATTCCTGACCTTCCAAAAGATTTTCAAAACCTTGAATGGCTGCAGCAACATATATGTTTTCGGAAAACATCAGGTAATTTCCCAAAACAAGGTTTGGAAGAAGATGATGACGGTGGAGACATAGAGCAGATCGACGTTGATCGCGATTCTCCGGGCTGAGCGTTCAATAGATTCTGCTGCGCAATCTTCTGCTGAGAACCTTGACCCAGAGAATCAGGACGAACAGACGCCCAGGGATGAACAGAGCATCTCGGAAAGTTTCAAAGCTCCTAACAATGGCAAAAGACCATGGAGCTCTCATAGTAAGAAAGCCACAAAGACAAAGGAGCAAATTTGTCCAGTTGAGGAAGCTTTGCTAAAGTCCGCCACTTCCTTGGCAGAGCACGTAAAACAGGCAGCAGAGGTTAAAAGGCAAAAAAAAGACGAAGTAGATGTAGAATGCGAGGACAGTCTTTACTGCAAAAGTCTTATCCCGAGGTTGCGCAGGCTTGACCAAAGGTCAAGAGCATATGTAAGAATGCAAATTGAGCAGCTTTTCTTCCAAGCTGAGTTTGGAGGATTTACTGGAAATGCAACTGAAAACTTTGGAAGCACTATGCACCAACCCAGTGGAAGAGCCAATGATCATTATCAGGGAGGGTCATCATATTTGATGTTATAAAATGTTATTCCAGCACAGTAAAGGAGAGGACATGAAACTACGCATATGAATTTGTTAAGGTTAATGTTAGGACAAAATTAATGTACTTTCAATGGCAATTTGCAAAGAGCGAGGGACCAGAAGACATTATTTTCAATGTTGTTTTTTTTTAAAATTATATTCCTGATAATTTGCAAATATGATAAAAACAGCACAATTTTGTTTTTCCTAAGATTAATAATGCAGTGAAAGCTGGAGGTGCAAATGCCACCTAGTGCCATTTTTGCATTATGTAATTAATTTTTATATCAAATTGAAATTATAAAGTTGATGATTGTTATTCCAGCAATTAAAGAACATCAAGGGTGTGCTCACACTCTGATTTTTTATTTTCTTTTAAAAGTTTTGTTATTAAATGAAGCCTTCTATTATTTTTGTACAGAGATTTTATAAAAAGATTTTTATTAGAAAGAAGTTATCTTTGACAGCAAACTAAATAAATCAAGTTCTTTACACAATTTGTCTTGGTTTCAGGTATTATCTTTGTCTGGTGTAATTGGATCAATTGCATTATGAGGTTAACAAATCTCAGGGTTTTCACTTAAATCTGTAATAATGCATATGAAGTTGACTGCAAGATTTACATAAGGCTGTTGATCTTGGTTTGATATTAAATCAAAAAGTGAATTAATATTTCTAAAGTGCTGACAGCAGTTTGATCGTATTAGTTCAAGTAAACCAATCTTAAATTTTTCAGTTGTTTTGACTTGGGGGATGAATTTCAAGAGAAATAAGTACTTCATAACAATCATTAAGTTATAATATTTGTGTGTCAATTTTTTTTCTCAAGATGGTTTTTCTGGCTTTCTAGGCCACACCAATTTGTTATCCTGTTTTATAAACCCACAAAACTCAGATTTTCAAAATTAAAACAAAAAATATAAATTAAATTTATCAAAATTTAAAACAAAGGCAAAATACTTTCCTTTTCTTAATTCGCACTCATTTAAAAACATAATCTCCTAGCAGAACACACTACTTTTGTCCAAAATATATTATCAAAATTATTTCTGTCAATATTTTGATTTTTTCGATACAGTAAAAAGTCCTATTAAAAATAATAACAAGTTCTGTAATAGAGGGACATAAAAATTTGGACTCCTTTATGAACAAATTCAATTAGTAACGTTATGCAAGGTTTCTAAGGTTACAATAAAATACTAAAAATCTGCTCCTAATAACAAAGTGTTATTAATATTTTTTATTTAAAAACGGAAACAAAAAGTTTGCAGAGAATTTCATTTCTATATTCATAGAAACTATCCAGTTCATTTCTTGTGGCCAAAAATATATAAAATATTTGATAACAAACTGGCAAAAATTTTTATCTAACTCAAAGTTTGTCCATGAGTTTGATACTTTAAATCAATATTTTTGCTTCAGTCTGTTGTTTGTGATTCAATCAGTTTATAATTACATCTTCCTGGTAATAATTTTCTCTGTAAACTTAAAATTCTGTACAGTGCACAGCTATTGTGACAACAAAACTTTGATTTACAAAAAGTGTCAATATAGTTGAATAATAAGTGCATGGCAAAACAACACAGTCAACAACCTGAAATAAACTCATAATGCTTTCAATCACAGAGATTCAACTATTCTTTGACAGGATTGCCACATTATTATCAGAATGAAAAAAAAATCCCTGACTCGTCCCTGCTCTAGAGTAAAATTTTACTGATAATCAACAAGGAATTTTCTAAAGAGAACATAAGATATATTCTGTCTTTATGAAACTCTTATTTTGCAGGTGATTATAAATTTCATCATTGGCCCAGTGGCATTTACTCTGCATAGTTTTCATCTCTTGATGACGCTTTAACAGAGCTTTGATTTCTTCAGACTTCTTTTTCGTAATTGCTTGACAACCTTAAGAAGACAGCCCAAGCACTGTCGAAGTGTTGTCTGGAGATGAAAACTGTGCAGAGTGTTAATAAACCCAACAAGGACAATCATGAACATAACATGATTCACATATTTTTCAGTTTTATGTTTAGACATTCAATAAATATACAGAAAAACCCAATAACATCCAAATTATAAATTTTCCCAACTTTTCCCTGATTTTGAGCAGAATTTTATATTTCCCAGGCCAAATTTTGGCCAAAATTCACTAACATTTCCCTGACCTTGAAAACATTTTGTTCTTCCCTGTCATTTCACTGATCATGGCAACCCTGTCTGACATGGCCACAACTCCTAACATGGTTATACTGCCATGGGACACTACCCTCATTATTAAAATGGTCCTTGAAAAAATTCCTAACATGCCCTGCCTCAAAGGTGTGTCGATTTCCACCAATCCTTTCAATATGCACTAGGCCATTATCATTGCCTGTGATGGTTCTCCAGTCCCCTGGGATTATTGTGCCATCATCACTCTCACAGTCAACAAATCCTGTTGGCAAATACTTTGCATTTTCAGTAAGTCGCAAGTAGTTGTGCAAACACACAGCAGCCTTGGTTACAGAATCCACAAGCTGGATATTGACAGCTTTGATTGGACGGCGGAAAATCCGCCATTTGGCAGCTAGTATGCCAAAGGTATTTTCTATGGTTCGCCTGGCACGAGACAGTCTGTAATTGTAAATTCTCTCAGGCTCATTCAAGTTCCTTCCAGGGTATGGCTTCATTAACCAGTTCTTGAGGGGGAAAATATCATCACCAACAAGCACATAGGGCAGTATCTGTTGACCAAATTTGGATTGCCTTGGAATATTCAGCTCAGTAGACTGTTTATCAAAAGCTTCCCCAAATGAAGTATTTGAAAAAACACTTGCATCATTTGTTCCTCCATATGCCCCAATGTCCACAAATGTGAAACAGTAGTTTGCATCACATACTGCCAACAAAACAATGCTATGAAACCCTTTATAATTATAAAATGCTGATCCTCCATTGATAGGGCATTCCATCATAATGTGCTTCCCATCAATGGCTCCAAGGCAATGGGGGAAGTTCCATTCCTCCTCAAACCCCTTGGCTATCTTAATCCATTCTTCAGTTTTGGATGGGGCACTCAGGTAGGCCTTGTTTAGTGCAATCCAAATAGCCTGCAATGTGGTATGGATTATGTTTGACACTGTCGACCTTCCGATTCGGAAATAGAAGGACTGTGTCTGTTGGTCTTCACCTGTTGCAAGATATCTTAGGGTCAGCATTAAACGCTCAGCTGGATCGATCACTTTACGCGAACGGCAAGGTTGTTTTACAATCAATGGCCCAACCAAAGTAAGCAGATGCTCAAAACGTTGTGGTGACATCCTTGTATATCTGTTGCAGTAATTACACACACAAATAAGGTATAAAATGTATTCAAGTTCAAAACCAATAGTCTTAACAGACCTCCCAATTCTCATGGTTTTGCCATGTGACTCAGCAAAATATCAACATCTAAGGACTTTTTGAAAATCTTGTGTTTATAAAAAAGTCTCAACATGCTTAAAAATAAATCATTCAAAAACAATTCTCAGGAAAAAATTCAGCCACAAACAAACTTAAAACAATGTTATCAGAAATATTTTCAAATGATTTGACTTAATTTTTTATATAATTAAGAGTAATGCCTAATTTTTTTAATCTATTGCCATGCATACTCAAACATATAAATATATATGCCAGTCTATATTTATTTGACTAAATAAAAAAATATGCCAGTCTATTTCTAGTTTATTTAAAGTGTGTGTGCAAATCGTATGATTACTCAGTCTTTACTCACATATTTCAAGTAATAAAAGTCAATTCAATTTTCTTTTTGACTAAATAATACAAAAAACTGTATCGCGAATAAACAAAGGAGAAACAATCAATTGCTTACCGATAGTAATATTCTCTATCATCAACACGAAGTTCCTGGACCAAAGTATGGTAGGCGCCTAATTCTTCCCTCTTCTTGAAAATTTTTCGCACCCAGAACCTGTGTTTTCTCACTTTCGTCCTTTCTAAACGACGTCTGCGTCGAAAATAAACTAGTTGGAGTAAGAAGTTGGCATAAAGTGCTAACACTGTGCCATCTATGTCCTCCATGACTGTCACGTTGAACTTGTTTCCCGCCTGTTTTACAAAATCCGCGAGCAGCGGTTGCTTTCTAGATCCAGACCACCTCGGTCGTTAGCCATTTTAGTCGCGATCGTAGCGATTATATGGAAACCTAAGAATCGCTCCCGTCGCTCCTGTCGCTGAATAATTTTGTTCGCGACGGGAGCGATTATATGGAAACCGGGCTTAATTGAAGGAAATGTTTGAAGGAAATATTAGTCCAATCCACAGAATATAGTTATAATGGGGCTGATATGTCAGATATTGTCGATGAAAACTTCAATATACCCACAACTATTTACCAATATCAATGTAGGAGTGCGAAGTTCTTTGCTGTTGAGATTCAGAAACTGAGAAAATAACTGAAAATACTCTGTTGTAACATGAGAAGTTGTTAGTTTGTGCTAATTAGATAACGCACGGACTCTTAAAACTTGGTAGATTAAGCACGCACACTAGAAAGCCTTACCCATTTGAGCAGAAACACTTGGACTACTCAATATTGCAAACCTTTATCATACGGGAGGTTTGCTATTTTGCTAAATATGATCTTACTAGATTAACAAAGAAGATTACATAAACAATAAGTCAAAAAGTCACGGAATTTCTCGTCAATATCATATTAGCATGTAACCACCAAAAGTTATAAACTTACCTTACATTTCAATCAAAAGATGTGAAACGTTTAAGACATTTAAAGTATCTTTAAAAAAATTATTCGTCACGTTGAAAGTAACGACGAAATCTATTATCAGTCAGTCGAGGCACGATTAAAAAGACAAACGTTTAAACTTTCCTTATATTTCAATCGAGAAAAAAGCGAAATGTGTTTATACTGAGACATGTAAAGTATCTCACAAATTTCAACTGGTCACGTTGAACTTGAAGATAACGAAATCTAATCAGTGTTGAAGCACAGTTAACACTGACAATCTTTTTCTAAAAGCTTTTAAAAACCTTTGGCCGGCTTACATCAATTTTGTTTTCTGTTATACATTAATGTGCCTTGATCAGGGACTGCGAATGGAAGCTGTTTAGAACTAGGGAAGAGGACTAAATTCCGAGCGAAAACTCTAATATGGCTCAGCCTTTTTGTTAAAACAGGTTCAAACATATTTCAAGCATATAAAAAAATACAAAATGGGCGAAAAAGTGGAGGGCTATAGTCCACCTTGTTGATCTGATAAGTCAGCAGCCTGAAGTGAAGAAAGTGTGATTTGATTTCTGAGATTTTTGCAAACCTTAAATATATATTGAAAAAAGTTTTTTTACCCAAGGCTAAAGTTACTGAAGTATAGAACACGTGATATTATCGGTACACCGGAAAAGTTACCCTTTTAGTAGATTCTTTCAGTAAAACAAGAGAAATCGCAATCGAAATAAACCCTGATAAACCAAAAACGTCTCAACTTTCGAACCGTTGGTTGAAATCCTATACAGTGACAACTCATTTGGTTTGTCTTGAAATAGTGATTCAGAAAATGTCTTTTGTATCACGAAATTCAGTAATTGGTAATTAACCCTTTCAGCCCCAGGCAATTTATCAACATCATAACTCCTCCTAACATTGCTCAAACAAACTAATATAATATAACGCCTAATGAGAAATACGGAATTCATCAAAGTGAATAAGCTGTGGAAGTTGAAAAGCCAAATTCTCCCAAACTGCTTATATATAAAGTATGGAGCTCCGCTGGGAGAATTTACCAACACGTCATTTGTCGTATTGTGGGCTTAGAGGGTTAATACAGGAACTCTTGACAACTCTGCAGGAAAAAGGTACTTAAGAGATGGTATTAATCTATGAGCGGTTTTTATTGAGGAAAAAATCAAAAAGGAACAAGGCATTAGAAAACGATTTGTCTCACTCCATTCATGTATTGTTCGACTGAATTTAGAAGGAAACTAACTTCTTTGACATTGTCGGTAGAATGTAAAGTTTTCAGGGCTCAGATTATAGTGAATCATTTTATGTTTTTAATACCGTATTCAGGTAAGTTAAATTACGAGTTTCAGTCAATTTTCGATCAGAAATTCTTAACCAATTCATCGAGCCTCGGCCTAGCCTGAGCTTTTTCTTAAATTGTTCTTAAAGTTTGGCAAATTTGAGCTTTTATTTGTTGATATAAAGTTTTGCTTACAAAAAAACGTGCCAGTTAGTAAACTCAAAAGGCCTTTCGGCCCCGAGGGTCCTCAGATTCGTGTCTAAAACTAAACTCACAATATCAAAGCTTTTCTAGCTTGAGTTAAACGACCAAGAGTGAAACTTGTATTTTCTAATTGCAGGGTCAAACAATTTCACGCGCCGTGCTTCATTTTGATTCTTTTATAAAATCGACGCGGCAAATAACTTATAAAAACAAGATTAAAAGCTATTTTGTCTGGCTGCACTCGCTATTCGAAACAAAAACTTTTCAAGGGTAAACATGAATATAATATCTAACAATAACAAAGACTTTTCCAACCTTTCAACATCAAAATGGGCCCGTCTGAAGTTTTCGACAATGTTTTTCGACAATGTTTTTTGACATAACACGCGATTTTGGTTATCAACTGTGAGCAGTGTTTTATCTCTTAAAACAATTTAAGGCATTCAATTGAACAACCTTGGCCATTTCACAAATCTTAATCAAACAATCAAATCCTTAGTCGACATAAACTGTAAACAAACCATCAGTATTGTTTTAGTAATTTTCAAGCAAGTGTAATGACTGTTTTGAGATGGAGTCTTTTTCCAATTAAAGTTTCTTTCCTTCATCATTGTTCAAAGCGTCTTGAAAGATTTGTCAGTAAAGCATTCGATCTTTATATACCCGCTGGGCGCGGACGGAAAAAGGAAATGGCGTGTTTCTATACTATGCTGTTGTCCCGACATTTATAGGTTTACTGCATGGTGTTGTCTTCGTGTCACGCATGTACGAGTAAACACGTGTCAGATATGCATGTCAGACACGCATGATGGACGAACAAACAATACCGGAGAGGAAGTAAGAAAATGCTATTATTTCGCGCAAGAACAACAAAGTCCTCATCAAAGGGCCTTCTATCCTCTTTTAATATTGCATTTGATTTGATACGCTGTCAGTAATGAAAGATTGAGCACGCCAATACACGAACTTTCTCGAGTCACAAGAAATCAAACGTTTCGTCAGTTGAAATACCGCACACAGATTAAAAGATTTGACAAGTGAAGCATAAAGACTAAAATCATTAGTTTAGAAGTGGATTGATTCAGGGTTTCAATTTCAAAAGCCTAACATAAAATATTTTCAGTACTAACGCACGAATCTTCAAACAAAGTCCCGTTACCTTGTACTGGATATCTGCTCCATTGATCTTCGATAGCAAGTGAACAAACGGCTTCCCCACAATTGCAACGACATTCGGAAGCGGTTTTATAACTCGGTCTGTTGTAGCTCTGCTAATCACAAACACTAACCACAGAATGGAGACGAAATTCATGGCTGGCAGTCAACTGTTACAATGCTATGGTGTGGAACATGCAAATCGCTGCCTGAAGATGATCTGAACCCAGTGAATCATCTACGCGCCATTCATCCTCCTAAATGACGGAGCACATGGTTGATAAGGCCTTCTTATTCAAATCACAGATAATAATAAAACTGACAGGAATGGGGGCGGGAAATACAGAGTGTGACGCAGGGTGGTATCAGAATATATTGGCTGATAACTGGCCAACGATGTGTCAATTGCATCTTATACAACATAGAAATGACCGGAGGTCTCTTTAAGAAGAAACTACATTCTCTACTAAAATTTTTAAACAAACTACACATGCACAACAACAACAGTAACATGTGATGACACAATGTGACCCATGAGTGATTCCAAATGTGTTAACACGTCGGTTTTAGGTTCAGGTTGTCTTCATCAGCAGTAAAATATGCGAGCGATATCCGCGTGGTGACACGGTTCAGATAACGTCCTTCAAACTCTAGTATTGAGTATTGGCTTTTCACCTCAGGCTATAACTTCATACAACCCCAAAAAAACAAATGAAAAAGTAACAAAAAGAAAGCATTTCATTAATAGAAAAAGTGCATTCATTTTGATCATTTGAATTTAATAAAGAAATAAAAACGTATTTTTAAAATTCGTTAGATACCTTTTTAACGAGATTATATTTAATTTAAAGTATCAAAGAGGCGCCATTTTGTCCTAAACTTAAGCCAAATTATGTATTTTCACTTTTAGGCCAATGATCTGTTAATATGATGGTGATTTTCGTCTCATGTAAGCTGCGAATAATAATCCTCTTCTTTGTCTATTTATCTGTTTTCCTACCTAGGGCCACAAATTTTCAAGGTGTTCGAAGGTTCCTTTTTCAACAACGGTGTAAACACACTGGCATGAGGATTTCAAAGCTCTTTATTGGAGCGGGAATCGGAAAAAAATTCATTTAAGTGTTCAAAAAATGTATTTAGCTATATGCAAACTTGTTAACTGATTTTTTAATCATCACGAAATTTTAGTTCACTTCACCGCACAGATAGGATTACCAACATATATATAATATCGTTTCCGTTAGAACTTCAAAATGTATTACGCTCCAAACTCTTTGTCAATATTTAGTTTTTGTAACAAGCAACAAACAAACAAAGCTTATAGCATTCTAAAACTGTTTTGATTTTTATGCGTTTCGATTTGCTTTAGTCAGCTGCTCTAGTGTTTGGGTGGTAAAGGGGGGTCCAAGAAAGAATCACGGTGTTAATTGGAACGCTGTAAGGGAACGCGATAAGATATTCTTAATACAATTACGAATCACAAACTTAGTTTTAAGGCAATAATGGATCATGGGCTTATTTTTGACCCAATAACGGACTACGAAATAACCCTTTATCACCCTGTAGTGTAACTTCAAGATGTAATTAAATAGTCATTCTGATTGCTATACGTATTGTTACACCATTTCTTTTTTAAGAATTTGTTAATTTTGCCGAGGTACATTAATCTTAATTTTTGGGCGACTTCAACCTCAGTTTGTTCAAATTATATTGTTCTTACTGAAGAAAAAACCAAATTGAAACAAAGTATTGGAAAACAAAATGCCTCGCACTACACATGTATTGTACGACTAAATTTAGAGGCGAGTCGACCTTCATTGTTTGTTGAACAGTCATGCGCTGTTAATAGCATTAGGGCTCACATTATAGTTAATCTTTTTTGTTTTATATTGTGTTAAGAGTTTCAGTCAATTTCCTGCCAGAATAACTTTCCTAGTTATCAAATATCAACCTGCGCTTAGTCTAAAGTTGTTCTTTGGTTTTAGACAATTTGAGCCTCGTAATTTATTACAAAGTTGTTCTTTTTATAACAATAAGTGTATATGGATAATGGTACATGGTTTAACCCTCAAGGGGTTGGACACGGGAGAGACAGACTCAATGAGTCGTGTATGACCTTTTTCTAACCGATAACATGTGGGAGCGGCGGGTGTGTTTGAAGGTTGTAAATTAGTATCCAAAATACCAAACAAAAAGGAGCTTAAATATAAAAAAAGGCCTAGAAATAAGTATTTTCGCTGGTCTGTACCCATCACGAGTACTCCTAGGGAGTCGCGGGGAATAGTGCTCTCAAAGAAATTTTAAAATTAGGTCAGTGTATGACAACGCATTCCCTGCTCTTTAATTTTCAGTTTGGCAAAAAAAATCTGAGTGTTTTTTACTTATTAAATCGCAGAAAACTGCTGCTTTTGACCATGGTTAGTCGAGCGCTTTATAACTATACGGTTTTAACCTGTTTTTACTTCAAATAATACAAGACAGTGCTATCGATGGCTGTTTGGTATTTTCTCTCCAGTTTAAACTTTCGCTTACGTTTTCAAATTTTTAACAAAAATGTTACAAAAACTGTTCGCTCAATACTGTGGGGGTGGGGGGGGGGGGGGTGCGTACGCACGGGTTTGC
>JAOCNB020091678.1:0-19718 GCA_026546465.2 Palythoa caribaeorum | reverse complement strand
TTTAGATTTTTTTGTATGTTTTTAACTTTTGTAACCAGCTTGTTTACGTGAAAAGCTACAGTTTTGATTGAGTTTTTAAAATATTGCTTTTGCGTTTTCATGATAGGATATTGTCTCAATGAAACGCAGTTTTGTCACCGATGAACTCAGTTTTTTGACACACTCGACTGTTAAACAGTTTCAGTTAGAAAATGGAAAAGTATCACATATCTTTTGTGTTGTGCTTTTTTGTTCTATTAACTTCTTCAAAAGAATATTACATAGTAGCGTTGTGACTTTGTTGTTGAAATGTACTGACTCATCTGAGTACTTAGGATATAACTGAAATCTTTCTCCACAATAAAAACCTCTTTATGTGACAATATCAGAAGACTTGCAATTATTGTCTTTCCAGCTTTAACTGCGGTTTTGACAAAACTGAAATTTCCAAATTTGTTGCGAAGTTTGTTCTGAACTATTGGTATATTCTTATATGGTAAAGTTGTTTGTGGTCGACACTTGTTCATGAATGCGTAGAGTGGATCATTCCGTTTCTTAATTCCCTCTTACCTTTTGTGATATTGTGCTTTATTTTTTCCCGCCAAAGAGCTCATATATATTGTAAAACAGTTCTTAACTATAACTAAGTAAAGGACCGTTTATGAAATATATTTGAGATTACTGAAGAAAGCAGCCGCTAATACTGAATTAATAAAACCTAGGTATATATGGCCAACACATGAATAAGTTAATTCGAGCGAAGGACATCCTCTGAGAAGAATATTCAGTTTTAACCCAGTTTCAGATAAGCCAAGATTGTCTCAACTCTTAAACCGTTGTTTCAAATCCTATAAAATGATCATTCGCTCAGAAAATGTCTTGTATCACGAAATTCATGCAGAAGTAAGCAATTTTTGCAAGTTTAATAACATTGGACTCAAGTTGAAACCTCTGCAAGACCGTTTAGAGTTAATTGCTGTCTTTATAAATTTGACCCTCCAAATATGACTTTAAATTTTTACTTTCAGAAATGAGGAACACGTGTAGTGTAGCATAATTTATTATAATATTCGTGAATGGATTTGTTGTCTGTTTGTTGCGATTTCTTTGAAATATATAGCAATTTCCTCAGTTCTTTCGTCAGGAGATACTGTGTTGAAAGAAGCAGATACTGTTTGTCTTCTATAATTTTGTTATTTCCATTTGGTCTCTGTTTGATCTAAGCGGTTTTGTTTTATCTATAACTGTTCGTTTTCTTTCTTTATGGATATGATCTACAAAAAAAATCCTGACGCAGTGAATTATAAAGTAAAGTGACTTGGTTGATTCAGCGGCAAACTATGTGGGGTAATTTTGCGTAAATACAAATCGCGACGATACAAATGCAAGTTTATTAAAGATTTCTGCTAATAGAAGTGCGTGGGTTTAATAGCTGGCAGTACGTAAAACTTGATATAGCTGGCCTTAGCAAAGATTCGTTCTAAAGAATTGCAATTTGAACCCGAAGCCAAGACTAAAAATATTCTGCTGACGCAACTAGCGTTATCTTTGATAGGAGAGAAAACATTAAAATCTCTTTTGTGCTTGCGAAGCAAGTGTTCAATCGCGTTTCAGATTCTTTGTACGAAAATTACTATGGATTTTACTTCAGGCTTATGCGATATTTCGATTTTATATTATCTTTTTTCGAATGAAACTACAAGTGACCGAAAGAGATGCTTTACTGTTCTTCAGTCGCCTTGGTGGCAATGTGATTTGTACCAGCATATATACTGCACTCGTTTTCAGTATAATAGCATCTAATTCTTTGGCTGATGCTAAATGTTCCTAAACACTGTCAGGATTTCAACCTCTGTTCTGATAATCTTCTTCAGTATTTAGTGTGCATTTTGTTATTTCCCTTTCGATAGTTTTCGCCATTCCTTGGTAAATTTCATAGTTCTTCGCACTTGTGAAACAGGCAGACTGACTAACTTCCCATCTGCCATCTAAAGACTGTTTATCTAGCTAGAGACACGATGTTTGCTATTTGATTTGTACCAGTAACTTCAAATTGTAAAATTTACATTTTATCTGTCATTATTATATAGGCGAATGATTGCCCTGACAAATATTAGCTGAGAAACAAAATATTTCACGATTTCGTGTAGTATCCACAAACTCTTCGCGCCTATCCTCAGCATCGGGTGACTGTGTACTTAGCATGTTCTTAAATTTTGGGGCAGTTTTTTCAGCCTAATATTTCTATTAAAAGCATTTTTTTAAATGAAAAAACAGTTTATTTGTTTAAGTTTGCCTGTTTGCTTTCACGAGGCGTTTAGGTAAACTCGACGCTTTCTACATTGCGACAGTATTACATCAGACGTTTTTTGTCGTTCTGCTTCTTGGCCGAATTCGACATAAAACATCTAAACGTGTTTCCTTCAAACGTAGAAGTATTTCCCTATATTTCTTTACAATAATCATGTTGTTTTGGTTTCTGCGTTAGTACGAAAATATAATCGGAGGCCGTGATAAACCGATGAGTTTTAAAGCTAAACGCGACGATTTCAGTCTTGGGGAAAAATATGTTTCGCATTGCATGTTTACTTGTTCGCCGTTCTGTAAACTTGCAATATCATATGATTTGAAAAGCCCGCGAAGGGTTCCGATCTTCGATATAGGGATGTTTTAAATCGGGTAAAATAGCATAAACTGGTATAAACTGAATTCCCTTGTGTCTTGTGTTGTGATATAGAAAAACCAAACTTCGTGTCTATAAAATTTCATCGTTCAAAAGAAAGAAATATAAGCTATCAGACACAAAGTTAATGCTTGTGTATTCTTATATGATGAAATCTATACCATGCAAGTTGTAATGATTTTTATCTTATTTTAACAGCTCTCGTTTAAACCTGTTTTAAAATAAATAACGTTGTTTTACAATGGTATAAGGAGTTTACTCGTAACTACTTCACAAGCATGAAAATAGAAACTCAGTCAAGTAGTAGAAGCGTGGCCAGGCTATAGCAACATGAACAATCATATAACTATAAGCCAGTTCGACCTTTTTTTAATCCTAGCGAAAAACCAGCGACTGTCGTAAAAAAACGTATGAGCTTCGAACAGAGTTTAAATTTCTTTGGTACCAAGGCTTGGAAGATCTATCCACGGACATCCGCTCACGTTGTAATCACACAACAAGAATTTGACAAAATTTTCGAAAGGCTTTGTTTGATGTTTATAGCATTGACATGAAAAGCAATATAATTTTCAGTTAGAGATATATACACTAAATATATCTCGTTTCTCGACTTTATTGTATGTTCTTTGTTCGAAAGTATTTGTTCTGAAACAAGTGTTATAAGAGTATTCATTGGCATTACTGAAAATCTATCATTTATACGCGCCTTAATTTACGCCGAGAATGCTGCATGCGATGACGCAATAAATAAAAAAACTCTGGACTTCATTTTCAGTTTCGTTTTAAGTTTTGTTTATAGAAGTAACCAAGATAGTCATGCAACGTTTAAAATATTTGGTAAAAAGAATGCTAACTGAACATGCAGTTGGTGAAAAAAAATTTAAGTTAACGCGCCAGAATCTCCTTTTGTGTTTGTGGATTTTATGATAGGAGTTGAGTGTAATCTCTCTCAGATTTTGGGATAGAATAAACCAGGATTTTTATAATTCCGAGCTGAGCTAGGTGCTACAATTTCTCAGATTAGAAAGTTGAACGTGACTTGGCAGGTTCCGAACTTACTGACTATAAACCCGTCAGGGAATGTTCTTGATGGTGATCGGGAATTTCTCCATTAAACCAGAAATTGTGGTCAAAACCTGTGCTGATACAGTGTGCAGAGGTTTTGGCTGACAAAACCGTGATTTAGCCTTTAGGGCTCTGGTTTAGAGCAAAACCCAGCTTGAATTTAAAAGTAACCACTTAATGAAAGCTCGAAACGAGTACGGAATTCGTTTGTGATTGCATCACCTTTGAGCTTCGATCCTGTAAAGCGAAGGAAAAGGCCTAGGGACATTTTTCGATAAACAAATTCAAACGTTAGAATCCGTAAATTAAAGTATAAAGATAAAATTTATTTTCTCCATCGCTAACGTCAGCAAGAGTCGTATACTGATCCAGTTTCAAACGAAACAAGAATATTCTGTTTCATTTAAGATCTGAAAAGATCATTTTCGGTCCGTCATTTGAATAGCATATATGCAAGGATAGAAACAGAAATAAAACGAATAGCCACTTTTGGGCCATGTTTGAGTGTTAAGAATGTGACTGTGAGAAGCCCAGACGTGCTTAAATTTCCATTGTTGTATATAGCTCTTAGTTCGCGGTCAAGGTGACTCGGCGTGTGCGTGTTTGGGGCCTTGCAAGATGGCTACGCTTTTATGGACTCCCCCAGCGTTTGAGTTAAACACGAAATGTGCTTTGAGCAAAGTAAAAGTAGCAAATTGTAAAAGGGGTCACATTATTTTTTAGTTTAAACAGTGAAGTTTGTGTTTCTACACGCAATTTTTATTAGAGAAACTTTATAAAACAACGAGATTCAAATGGACCAAAATTATTGGAACGATTTAAGATTAAGTCTGAGGCTTAATAATCGGGAAAATTGTTTAGGTAGAAAAATGCCTTGAAACACGAAATTTAACTCAGTAACAACAACATAAAACATAAAAAGATTCACTGTAATCTCAGCGCTAAAGACTGTTCAACAATTAATGAAGGTAGCTTGTTTCTAAATTTTAGTGGTACAATACATTAAGAACAAGTGAGTCTCAGCAAAAAGCGTTACCGATTGTGAAGGAAAACTTCTAACAGATTGTCTATAACTCTACACCGCAATATAGATGTGCTATTGTATATGTCTCGTTAAAATCGCCTTTGTATCACCTAAGTTGATGCAATCTGACTTCAGTAGGGATCGTAATATTATGGCAATATTTAAGTTTCGGAGTACCGAAACACCGGATGCAATATTTTGATTTATTAATTATTTAACTTTATTGAGTTTTTCATTAACACGTTTTGAAAAATTGTACTTTTTTGTAATAACTTTATCTTAAAACTTCACACAAAGAATCATCTACTTTAGTTTTCGTTCATGTCGTTTGCTTCAGTCTAAATTCTTAAGTTATCTTGCCTTTTTATGTTTGTTGCTCGTGTGAAGGCTTAGTTATATGTTGAAATTCTCCCACGATCTGACAGTTTATCTAGCGAATTACCTATATAGTGAAAAGAAAACCCGTCGGGAAGTTCTTATGGTAAATCCAAAGGATGTATGCAAGTTTTTTTTTCTCCCGGAGAACAATCAAGGAATAGAACTCCTTTCCAAATAATGTTGTTACTACAACGTCCAAAGACAATTTTCAATCTAATTTAGCTAAACATTTTTGGTATTTTACTGAATTATTTTGTCAGTCTTTATATAATTATATTTTAAAAACTTTTCAGTATAACTAGTGTCGCCGGTATTCCTTGAATTTACCAGCTTAATAAAGCGAGATGTAGATGTAGAAAAGTGAAGAGTGATCCTTTACGTTTTTGGTCAGCTTTCAGTACTGTGTCTGTGAGGTTGTGATTCATTAGAATGTTGAAAAAAATCTTTTTATATCTTCTGGTATATATCAGCAGTTGTTTTGAAAGCCTCTTTGTTTCAAAATTGTTTGTTTACTTTAAACCTGCACGTAGCATTTATATTTTTTCTACGTGTCACTTTAACAAAAAGATTTCAAACTGCTAACGATTTAGAAATTTTTGTCATTCCAAAAATCAAGATTTTTCATCAACAGTAAAAAAATGACTCATTTTTTCGAATTGTTTTATTAACTGAAAAGGGTTTTTAACATCAAGTTTTTTTATCTTTTTATTTCTAAACACTTATAAGGTGTACGGCTGATCTAAAACAACAATTGAACATTTATCAGATGGGGTTTTCCCCTTGTTTCAAAACTAACCTTGGACCAAAATGCAAAGCCAAGGAAGTAATTCCTGTCCCAACAAGTAGGATGTTTGTTTACATTTATTTTAAATTATCATTTGTGTTGTTATTTAAATACTATCTATAGCTACACTTTGTGGTCCGTGAGTTTCTACTGTTAATGAAATGTTTTAGTTGAACAATATAATACACATTCTTACGTAAGAATAGCCGGTAAAATTAGAGTCACGTTTCTTTAATCTGTCCGAGTTTTTGAGTCCTAAGAGTTAAGTTTTTTGTTAGAAAAAATAATGCATTTTTTTATTTGCAGTTTTCTGTGAGAAACTTACCAATATTTTCTGGACTTTGTAACCTCGCACCAATCGTAACATCATCTTCATCGCTCTAGGAACTTCTATATTCTTTAAGTAGCAAATGTAAGCACTTCCTCTTTGTAAGTGATAACATATGATCACGTATTCGCTTTTTTATAGAACGAGATGACAAGTTATTTACAATCAGATTACCCAGGATGTTCGATGTTCGATGTTTTTTCTGACCTTTTAAGGGTTATAAAACTAATGCTTCAGCTATAATACATTGCGCAAACATTGAGGTTGGCGATCATGTTTTCAAAAAAACTTCCTTGTAAAATTATTCTAGACGAGAAAAGTAAATTTCCGCTAATTGAAGTGGGTAATTCTCTGGACGTCATAACAGCGCTGGAAAACAATATTTGTTATTGAAAAAAATCTATTTCCAACGCTAAAAACTTGGTAAGACGTTTCCGAAGTTTTTGAAGGATTTTTTTGAACGTTAAAAAAATTTTAGAGGGTTTTTGAAAGTTAAAAAACTCCTTGCTTGAAAAAGAATTTTAATCTAAAGTTTTGAACAATGCATACACATTCACTTTGCTCAGAATGCATTTATATTACGTTGATTTTAATGATCAATTTTACTATACCTTGTACTACAAACTCAGTCGCTACAATGATGATAGTGATAAAATGAATAAGATAAAATTATAAAAATTTTAGTAGGTTTTTTTGTAAACGTTTTCGACATTAACTTGCTTTTTGTCGGTCAAGATCGATTATTTTAAATTTAGTAACAAGTTACGTGGAATCTGAAAACGTGATATATTTTTATTTGTTTATTTTTTAAACAAAAATTTTTTGTTTTCGGTAGATTTGTTTCTAGTTTTTAGTTTTTGATACACAACTTTAAGGAAGTCAATATCTAATGTGGAATTAATTACCCGCGTTGTTACAGGTTGTTGTGCTGACACTTTCAAACATTTTCCGTTGGACTATCAACGATATTGCTTTTGCAGTGCCGAATAACATAAACGCTTTTAATCAACGTTTTTCTTTTGAGTTTTTAAAGCTTAAAGTCGCAAAGTTTCTTAAAAATTGGCAATTTCAGAATAATATAATAAATGGTCACTTTGTAGGGTTTGAAGCACTGGTTCAACAGTTGAGACATATTTAGTTTGTGTGTAATTGTGTTTTAAAGATTAAGAATTAAGAAGAAAAAAATTAAGGAAAAAAAATTCGCTTTTCAGCTTTTTGCACTTTGTTACTTTTATTTAAACTTTTACTCCATAAAAGATCTATATGTTCATTCATTTTTCGCGGATGGTTTTATGGTATGCCCAAACTATGCTTTTTAATGAGTTGTAAAGCCAAGAAAGTCTCTTTGTTAAAAGGTAAATTCACAGACGAGTTTTAATCCTCTAGGTCAAAAGATATGACAATCTTAAAAAAGCCAAGGTGAAAAAGTTGAGGTAATTGGCAAAATTTACACCTTGAAAAACATCACGTAGATTTTCACTTGGGGATTTCTATTCTTTTTACTATTTAAGTTATCTGAGGTGAAATCGTTTTTAAAATTGCAAGGAATGGTTTGCGTTGCTTGGAAATTTGAATGTGTCGAGTGATATCTTAATAAAAGCATGCATGAAAAAGTGCTCGAGGCACGTTTCAGGATATTTCCAAGTCATTTTTAATCCAGCCTAACAAATGCTCTTTGTACAGAAAACGTTTCACACTGAACATTTCAGTTTTGAGGATAAAGGAATCTGATTCTAAAAAAAATCTACCGGAAATAAAAAAAATTGCATGATTTTGACTTAGCTAGAAACAAGGTACATCATGAACCTGAAAATGAAAATGAAATGTGAGCGTAACTGCACAATTTAAATTTTAGCGTCGCAGATTTTTAAATCCAACAGCATACTTTTATAAAGTGGAAAGCTGTGTAAATAATTAGTATTTATCTATTTACACCCCTCTCTTTGGCTTTTCTTTTAGTTTTTGTATAGTGAATACATTTATTTTTTATGTTAACAATTTCATAAGAACAACAAGGCTCAAATTTGTTTAAAAGTTAAGAACAATGTAGTAACAATTTTATTTTTGTACTGGGTATAAATGAAATTTTTTATTCACCTGGCAAAGCACAACAAAAAATGGCTTTTCTGATAAAATGCGTCAAACACATTGCAGGATTTTGCTGAGCACACCAGACGAACAGAACATAAAGTTTTAAAATTTGTACAGTGCAACCTGTTGCATGAGAAACTGTTAATCAAAAAACCGACTAAACTGTTAAGAATCTGAAAGCACCGATGTCAGTTAATTTATATCTGAATGACCATTTAATTGTGACTTGGAAGGATTAACTTTCACCCCATAAAACACAGCCGTAAGATTAACACATTAAAAGCGGTCGAGGCCCTGCACTTTATGCAAAAAGTTAGCCGAAACCAACATGCACTGGCTCCTATAAAACAATGAGTGTTTAGTGATGACTAAGCACAAAGGAATTTATCATCTTTAAATGGCTGTTAGGGGTTCAAATGATCAACGATAGGACAAGAGTACAAGCTCTGGATTACGTGACAAAACAGAATTCTTGTGGCAGCTGAAATTGTAGAGACAGGAAGAGACATATCGCCTCGAGTTTTAATTTGGTCTGAATTTTTAAATGAATTATTTCGATAATTTTGGTACTGTATTAAAACCAAGCGACACGAAATCAAAAATTCGAGCGAATTGCCATCACTTGAACAATTTTTACCTCAGTGTTAGTTTTTTTTTATTTCATCAGAGGTTTTTTTACTTATTCATTGTGCATTTGTGGTCGATCATACATACCATATCTTAGTTTTCTGCTGTATCATATGCGTGAGTGAATTTAGAAGATAAAAATCTCTGTTCATTAATTTAATTGCTTTGATCCACAAAAGGAACAATGCTTTTTCGTATATGCTGTGTGTGTTTTAAAAACATCGTCTGAAATATCGCACACGGAGTATGTGATGGTTATTGTGTTTGAAATATTTAAATCGATTTGATTATATTAAGTTTTCGCGAAAAGAAGTGTCCATATCTCAACCATTTAAAACATGACTTTAAAAAATAGAATATATTTATCAGTGAGGTAATTCTGATTTGCTATTGAAAAATGTCCAATTATTAATTGAGTTAAGTTTAATTCTTGTCTGCTTCTGTGATTTTAGTTGGATCACGCTTCTCTCACATTTTTTATTAAATTCACTATTATTTTAAAACCGTACGCAATTCTTTTTAAAACAGTGATATCACAATTCCACAATTCATACAAAGGTGCTTCTTTGATCTTTGTAACACATTTGGAAATCTGCCAGTTTTGTGTCTGGCAGATTTTTCGATGGTGATCTGTGACATCTTTACAACTTCATATTTAATTCTTCTTAAACTCGCGAGACAATCCAATTTCTCAGTTTTGCGCTAGTCTGTTGCTTTTGGCGTTATCTGGGAAGTATATTCAATTGTATCGTCGTGACAATAGGTGTCAAATCTGGATCCGAAAACAAAAGTCGAAGGACCACAATACAATGTTTAATTTGTATCCCGCTTATATTTTTTAGAAGAATACAATAAACGTGGGCGCCGAAGAAAAAAATAAAAGAATTTGTGAAGATTTGTGAAACTTCTATCATGGAGTTTCTGTCTCAATGACGCTGTTTACATTGTAGGCAAACTATTGTGTCGTCAAATATCCAAGTTTGCCCAAATCACGTATCAAAAAAGCAGTGCAAAGTTATGAAATTTTCTTGTGATATAGTTAGAGGCTATGTTTATATTAAGGATTTTGTCATTGTATGATTATCAAAAAGGGATCTTTCCCTAATGGGCTTAAAGGTTTCTTATTTAAGGAAAATGACTTCAGAATTTGACTCGTTTGGGTTTCATATCTCAATTGTTAAGTTAAGTAAACGAAGCAATAATAGTGATTTAAATTTATATGGGAATCGTGCTTTACTTATGCGTTGTCAGTGTCCATAACTAATTTGGGTTTGTTCTTCGTGTATTTGTCTTTATTTAACCTCGCCTGGGGACCAATTCGCGTGCAACTCACAATGATTTTTCGCCAGTCAGCAAGGTTCCAAACAATAACACACACACGAATTATCTAACGAGTGAAAAATCGAGCAACTCAGAAAGGTGTCCTAATTTGTTTAGAAAGAGACCTGGCGTGATGCCAGTAGGTTACAGAATAGGACCACATGATTTTAACCAATGACGCCGCGCACAGATTTATTAACCAATCAGCAGGGATTTTTACGCTGTGACGCAGTGCGGTTAATGTGTCGTGTGCTGGATTAGCCAGAACCACGAGCCCGCTGTATTGCTTGGTCGTTGCTTTATCTGAGCACGACATAATCAAAACAAATCAGAAGAGCCAAGCGTGAGACGCAAGCGTGCGCTATAAGAAATCGTCATAAAAGCTTTGTAAAGGAAGGCTTATTTTGTACATAAAGCTATGCTTGTTCCGGACGAAAATCTTTATTCACCGAGTACAATTTGTAAGTATTACGGTGGATGTTTACGAAGAGCAGGGGATGAATTTCTGGAGAAGAAACTATTGGAACTCGAGAAGAAAAGAAGAGAGAAAAATGCGTACCAGATTGCCACTTTCTCTGTTGTTGCAATTTTTGTTGGAGGAATACTTTGGAGATGGTTCAAAACTTGACGACATTCTTCTTTAGGAGGCCTTTCCTTGCAAAAGTTAGTACTGAGTTTTAGAATTCGAAATATTTTATATGAGTCATATTTGGCTGAAAAACGAATTATTGGAAGTTTTGTTGAAGTTTTTATTTAGAGGTCACTGAATCGGTCGCCAAACATTGTTGGTTGATGTCATCTTTTGATAATATTTATTTGTTAAACGATAGGAAACTCAAATTTTACCACCAAACGTATATCTTATTTACTCGTACTTAGAAAATCGGACTTTGAAACTTCGCATTTCGTTTCTTTTTTCACTAATGTCTTTACTTTTCTCCTCAGGCTTGCTTACCAGTGAGAAATGGAAACGACATAGATATTTTACCGGAGATCTTGATTTTTGACTTTTTCATACACAACTGGCAATTTCCTGTCGATTCTTCAGTCGTTTGATGGACCGTAAGAGTATAATCCGTGGAATCGCACAAGGGGACAAGACAAGAATATCCGTCCAGTCTGTATTGTTGATACCAGTGATGACCTTAGGCCTAATACAGAAACAATTAAAACTTTGTGCTAATTGTGGGTTAATAAACTGCTTGAGCGTTGCTGACCTCAGCTTCAAATTGCCATATTCGAAGCAAGTGATTTTTATCGTCAAGTTTGACCTGAACGTTTTACCGGATGTCAAGGGAGGCTTCGTTTAAAGTGTTCACGTTGAACCACGGTAGAACTCAAGAAATTTGTTTTATCAACATCTATCGTCTGGGCTTTATGCCAGAAGCAAGACTTGATTGTCATGTAGAATGCTGGCCTCTTGGGGCCAAGGTGATTGTCTTGTAGCACGATCTGATTATAATATGTGACGACTGTGATTGTGAAAGGAACTAAATCCTTCAATTCGAAATCATTTGAGCATTCAATCATGAAAGTAAACATAACGGCACGCGTACAAAGGAAAAAAACAGGATCTCTGCCCGATTTTTTCCGTTTCCGGTCTCTTGGGGAGCAAGTTGTGACTTGTGACTAATGACACAATGTATATTTCTTTTCATAAAACGTTTTATGTTTTATTTGTACACTACTTTTCTTCGTTTTAGAAGAGCATAGAAACAGTGCGTGACAAACATGCATGAAACTGCAATTTTCCTTTAAACAGAAAATAATTAAGATGCAAATCGAGATCCTATGTCGGCAGGCGAACGGCTGGCGTCTTTTGGCTGCTTCACGCCAACTCGGCGAGCGTTTTGGCGCGAAACTGCCAAAAATAACCACAAAAAGGATTCCGCAAGGTGATTCTTTGAAAAGATTAGTTCATGGTGCTCATTTGCGAAGTTTTGTAGATGTTTCGTGTAGATATTGAGATCTTAAAATGTGATGCAAAAACATCTGTAAATATTGTGTAAACAATATGTAAATAGTTACCTATCTTTCGCAACGATGTAAATAGAACATTGAATACGAAAATTGAATATTGGACCCTTTTTGTAATTTTGTACAGGTTTTGAATCGAAGATAGTTTTACCGAACACAAAGAAGAGATATTGAATAAACAAAGAAAAGACGAAAGATAAAAGTTGTGTTTCTATTAAGCTCATAAGTCGGTTTTATACAATGGAAGTGTGTGCCGCACGCTTACAACATAACGTATTTAACCCGAGAAACATTAAAATATCTCGCTTCAGTAACTGAAGTTTACTTGCACAAGACTCCATTGTTTTCTGAACTTTACCGCTAATTCTTAAATAAGGAAACGATGGAGTAATTTTCGCCAGATATAAAACGTCAAAGTAATTGCTTCGAAGACTGTTGTTTTTTTCTTTAGTGTTAATAAGTAGGTTTTGATTGCAGGAACGCCTACACAAGCGAAGGGCTTTTGTCCAAAATGAGATTCAATATGAACATGTCTACCCGCACATTCATGATATCGAATTAAATCTTTCGTCATATACAGTAGTTGTGTAGATAGAAACCTCTTACAGCCATTAAAGAAATTTCGACAACCGCTTTTTATTTGGTATAATTTACGGAGTTGAGTTCGGATCAAAACAAGAGACTTCTGAAAGGAAATACGTCATTGAGAGAACAAAACACTAAAATTACGTCTTTTTCAAGGTTCGTTTCAAAGCACAATTGCGTTTGAATTTGCATGAATTGTGTCAAGAGTTCTTAAACATTTTGAGTGTATGCTTTGTCAAATTGTCCACTTGATTATCGTGTAATGAGTGTCACATGTCAGTGGCCCGTAAATCTTTACGTCCGGGAAGTTTCCTTGACTCAAAGCACGGTCATGCTGCCATGTATTGCGACTTGCCTGGTTTTAAACAAGAGTATCACCAAGATTAATTGCACAACTCAACTCTACTTTGTTTACTGTCAACACAGTGAAACTGTAGCTTAGTTCCCAGGCGTTGTGCACAAAATGGTGGCAATGCATTGTGGGAGTATTTGCACATCATGCTCAAGAATTTCGTAACTTTTACATCGAATTGTATCAACCTATTCGCTTTTTCAATTGAGACTATTGTGGGAAGATACATTTATATATACAACACATTTTAGATATCGACGCGAGTTAGTATCACTGCGAATGTTTTTGAAGGATAAAATTACAGATCAATTTTGATTTTTTTTATTTACCATCATTCGTGCTAAAAGGGATTTCAAGTAGATTTACGAATTTTCATAGTTATGTATTTACTTTAAAAGGGTTTTGCGTACCACTGTACAAAATAAGATTGTTTTTCATTGGTCATTAAAACTTTTTACCAATAGATCCCGCCTGCATAGTCATTTAGTGCCCACTAATTTTATTTTATTTGTCGTCTTATCATTTGTATGAGAAAAGGATGCAATCATGCGAAAACAAAACTATCAGTTTGGGAGACATTGAGAAGGAAGCTTTTTTAAGCCTTAAAGTCCTTGAGAACCAGACAGTCGTAAATTATATGTTGTCTTGATACGAGAGTGTCACTTGACTATAGAGGAACACAAGTTTTTAGCATCATGCTAATAGCCTTTTAAAGGCATTATTAATAAATTCCCCGCAGTTTTGTTTCGTTCAAGTACAGGCACGCGCTTGTTTGAATAACTTTTCACAAATATGAGTTTCGCTTTCAGAACGAAATTTGCCATGTGGATAATTTCTATTTTAGCTATTGTTACTACACAATACTTTCGCAGATACTGCTTATTTGAACCGAAACGTACAGCAATAATCTTGTGACTGTGAGGGCATGAATTGCAGTGTGTGTAATTAATAACAATGTTTCTACTTTTAGAAGTGATAACTTCGCCTATAGTTATACCTTACGCTACTTAAACTATACCTAGCAGTGATAACTATGGCTTAAGGCCGGCCTCTTTTATTTGTATGTTTACAGTCGTCCGACCAACCAAAATATTTAAAATTTGCAAAAAAAAAGTAAAAACAGTTATTAATGTATGTAAAAATCATGCTGATACAAGCTGATTTTATTTTAAGCCTTGGTCAAACGGCCATGATAGTCGATGATAGTCCATGATAGTTGAAGCGCGTGCTTTCGTTTGACCACCAACTATCATGCACTATCATCGACTATCATCAACTATCATTCACTTTGAGCTTGTTCAAAATTTTCATGATAGTCGATGATAGTTTTTTTCGTTTGACCACGCGTATGATAGTTCATGATAGTTGATGATAGTTTCGAGGGAAACAACTATCATTGACTATCATGGGCCGTTTGACCTAGGCTTTATGGCCCACGTAAATCATAATTTTGTACGCAACATGTCCAAGAGAATACATCAGTGTCATCGCGCACTAATCTCTCAACTCTGATTCATACGAACCAGTTGTTTTATGTTTCAACTTAGCATTTACGCTACAAAGCAATAAATTTATGACAAATAACAACACTATACGTTAAAATAAAGCGACATGTCGTAAATTATATGTACGCAAATGACTACATAGCTGATTTTTTAAAAAAATTTTAACCAACTGATCGAGCTTATATTTTTGCTCGAAAACGACACATTTTGAGGTTATAAAATTCTGAAATTTAAATATTGTTATTGCAAATCTCTCATGTTTTGTTTTAGAACTTCTTTTATAAAAGTATTCTTACAATGTTTGGGCTGAAAACAATGTTTTGTTTGAGAGTTGTAGAGGTTTGAATTTTTAACTACCGACCGTTTTTAAATATCATTATTATGCGAGTCCTGAATGCTGCATGGTTACGAAAATGAAAATGTTTAATGCCGTTTAAAATACTCGTTAACTACTTTTATAGAGTGATTTGTAGAAAAACTAAATCGAGTGCAGCAGAAATTATGAATTGCCAAAGTTTTTCTTGTTTTGGCCGCCATATTGGCATACGTGAAAGAGACACCAATATGGCCGGCGTACACAAATGTATTCTTATACTTATAGTTACTGACTCATAATTATGTTGTGAAATGGATTCATGGTCGAAAATGATTTTCCATTGTGTAGTTTTTCCACTCAGTAAGTCTAGAAATATTATATTGCCTAAGGTTAACTAAGGGGTTCACTATGACGTGAATGAAAGCCAAGTTTATTTATTATAGTGGCTGTGCGTTTTTAACTTTAAAATAAAACTAAGACCTTTGTTGATATTGTCTTTCAGTCCCCTTAGGATAGCGACGTTAAGTTAGAACAAAAGCATGATTGAATCAATAGAAAGGTTTCGGTGTTCAATATAGCTGTTTTAGGAAAGACGATATCGAACTAACCTTTGGGAAGACATTTTAGTTTACGGTGAAGTTGAGAAAACTAACGCTGGGGTTTGTGGAGTATAAGTTCATACTTCAAATTAGGTCGTTGACTTCGTTGTTCTTCATCAATTTATGTAAATGTTCTAGACGAGTTGATCGATTTACTCTCCTAATTTCAGACCGTGGCGACAGATAAGTTATGTAACGAAAATTATTCCTGTCCACTGTCGTTTTTTGAAGCTCTTGGTTGCCTTTTGAAAACAGACCATTTTAGGGTTGTGGTGAGTTAATCCTTCGCGTGAAAGTCACAAAATTGCACGAATTATTGTCAGCTTTAGAATTTGGTGAAACAATGAACATTCTCTCAACCTTTTATAGGGTCTAAACACTGGTTCAAAAGTTGGAACGAATGACACTAATCATTTCTATTCTTCGAGACAATCAAAATGAATGGTCACTTTATAGGTTTCATCGACTGACGAGTTCAAAAGTCAGAACGAATAACACCAATCATTTCTACTCTTCAAGACAAACAAAATGCACGGTCACTTTGTAGGGTTTCAGCTACTGGTTCAAAAATTAGAACAGTCGTAGTTTATGTGTTGGGTTTTAGCAGAAATAAGGGCTAATGTAAAATGAAGAAATTTTAAAATTTCTTACGTAAGCAACAATTAAGATTGCGTTTCACTTTGAATGATCAGATTAGATGTTTTATATTCATCTGCTTGTGAAAAATTGCCATCTTCGATTGTGAGTAAAATCAATGTTACTAAGCAATCACAGGATTGACAGACAATTTGATAACTGATTACTGTGAAATATTTTTAAGCGATTTTTTTTATAGATAAGAACAATTATATATCAACAATGTTCGAATTAGCCAAACGAAATCTCTCTCCTGTGAGGAGGCCCTAACGCTAACTGTTGTGTCTTGAATTGTATATAAATAGACACAAACTCATGAACTATCTTTAATTAAAAATTAGAATACCAGTTCAAAAATGCAACCTCATCATTCTGTCGATTGCCGATAGAAATTAAGAGCCAGCATCAGTGCAACTGTTTTTGTAAAAGTCTCTAGAGAAGAAAAAAAATAACAATACTTTTTTGATTTATAAAGTTTTTATTTCTTCAAACAATGAAAGCTTTATGATACACAGTTTTTGAGTGGTCGATTGTCATGTATGTCGAGTGAAACTTGTTAGATTGATGCTTCAAATCATTCTTTTCTCATGTTTGAAAACTTTTACATCGTATTTTGTTGCTGTTTTTGTTTTATCTAGAACTGCTTTATCAGATGGAACTTCAAATCGATTTCAGAAATGAACAAAAACCAGGAAAGACGTCATATTTGATTGGCTGTTTACATCCTAAGGACACATAGATAGCAACTACGTAGCCAATCATATTATAGCGTTGTAGAATGTTACGAGATTTCTCACTAAAACAAGTTAAGACATGTTTTACCCCGCGCGGAGTTTAACAAGCACGCATGAAGTCAGAGTTTGTTTTTAAAGTAATTCCCGTGAGAAAGTAAAAAACAGAAGGTTTCCACAGAAAGTGTAAAACTGCTGACAAATGGGACACAAAATGAATCCGCATTTCTCTCGCAGGTATTACAACGGGTCAAAACGTTGTGATTTTTCGAAAGTGATAAATGATAACTCATTTTATTTCCCTGTAAAAGATTCATTTTAATACTGAGTAATGTAGATAATCAAAATATTTTGAAATTTGTTTTTCGTGGCAACAATTGATTTCAAATTGCTTTAATTAAAACTTAAAACGCCTGTGCGTTTTACAAGTTATGGAATTACACCTTTCCAAATCAGGTTTACTTCAGACCTTTTGTAAGCAATCGTCAAGGTACTCACAAAAGTTTAAGGATTTGATAAGTCTTGACCTTTAGCAACAAAATTTTTCGGTTCTTTCGTAAATTGATTTTGTATTGAAGATTTAGGGATAAAAAAGTGTCAAAAAGACAGTTTCGTCTATAGTGATTCTCTTGGGGGATTTTTACGAGCGTTATTTGAATTTTAAATAGCAGACCTTCTTGACACTAGACCCACAAAATCCGGCCATTAGTTGACGTTTCTTTCAACCTAAACAATCTGTGGCCGAAAATATCCTTTGTGAAAATCCTGACAGGAAATTATTACAGCATAAGTCGGTGACAGTTGTTTAAAACATAATTGCCACTTATTATGAAAAAGTGCAGACGAAATTACTTGACTAATGCCGGATACCCTTAAAAAGTGAACACAAAGTGAAGCTGTCCCGATAGAAAAAGCAATCGTTGCTAACCAAAAACAATGGTATAAAGTCCCACGTACTGAATGGAGCTTTGTGTACATTGATATTTTTACACATCGGTGTTAAAACACCGAACCCCTGGAGAGGATTAACCCATTGTGGTTTAGAAATGAACAAAGACCGACCCTTTATAACTTTACATTTTGAGTACACATCTGGGGGATTAACCCTGCTCTGGGTAAAATTGGATTTCACATAAATCATGAATTTCTCAAGTTTTGAAACAATACTTGAACGCACAATCGACAATTCATTTTGCCCAGCTTTATAAAAGGTAGACTCAGCAAATATTAGTTTTCAAAAGTTTAGATGTTCGACGACTCTTTTAGCAATTAACTTTTAAAAAACGTAAAACCTCGACAGGAAATGGTTTGATATTGATACAATATACCAAAACATGCTCCAACAAAACACAAATATAAACGAATGGATTTATGTGAACTTTAATTGATGGGGTAAACGGAAGCAAATAAACTATTGCTTGAATAACTCCAATAAACGGCTTACTGTTGCTGGTTCGGTGAATTTCATTGCTTTTGTACGTAATTTATGTCAGTTTATAAACTATGGTTTCTCTGACAGCGAATAACTTTATCACGGTTTCATGATCAGACGCCATTTTGGCGGGTCATAGTGGCAAAATGGCGGGAATTAACGGCATTTATATGGGAAAACTAATGTCAAATAATGTTCATAATACTCTAGCTTTAAAAAAGTTATGAATTAGAAACTTTAAGTTTAGACTGAGGAATTAATGCCAAAATTCTAGGCCATCTGTAGCCGCACTAGATAGCGTACAAACGTGTTTTAAATTTTCCATACGTTTCTCTATAACCCTATAATATACTGCAACAAAATGTACTACAGAAATGTATGGAAAATTTAAAACCTCTTTTATGACGCTTTCTAGAGCGGCTACAGGCCTTGAATTTTAGCGTTAAATTCCGTCAAAATGGCGTTTCACATAGTAAAAAAATTATTGCCTTTAGCCTTAGGCATTCAAACTGATGTTTCTATATAGAAAAGGGTAAACGGTTGATAAGTTTCTAGAAAGTACTGCCGTTCAATAATACAATTGTTTGCGGTTCTAGCTTAGTGCGCAAGTTTCGTTGCTACTTTTAACAATGACCCAATGATGAAATGGTTTTATCAGCAAGTTAATATTCTGAAACTATATAAAGTGAACGCAATGTGTGTGGGTGGTGCTAGATCTTTCCAACAACTCTAATTTTTCTTCAAAAAATATTGGCCTTTTAATATTGTTCAGATACCCAGTTTTTATTAACGCAGGCTTAACGTGTTAATGAAACCTTTACTCGACTTTATAGCATGTAACCGCAGTAATTTTACTTTGAGGTGTATGCATAATATCGAACTTTTACCACTCCAGATGATGGGACCAATAAGCGAATCTTTGCTGCCGTTATTGTTACATGCTGCTTCATTAGCGTGCTGTTTTAGCCTCGGCTGGAGAAAGAACCTAATAAAAAGAGTTGAAATTAAAACTTGTGAACTTGATAAATATTTCTATTATTTTTTATGGTGCATGGGTTTTGCCTGAGGAGTTTCCAGTTTATTTATTTATTTCTCTACAACATTACATTAACAGGCACACTCTACCTGCGAGAGGCTGACAGTCAGCGAAAATTTCAGCAAACATTTAGGTTTTCATTTCTAATATTGAAACTTTATATCATTAACATTTACTAAGAGTTTTAACCGGATTACACGCTTTTTTTTATAAGAACAACTTTATAAGAACGACGAGGCTCAAATTTGCCAAAATTTAAGAACAATTTAA
>JAOCNB020091647.1:0-11829 GCA_026546465.2 Palythoa caribaeorum | reverse complement strand
AGTTCTATAAGCTTTAATTTGATATATGGGTTTAGGTATCTACGGTTTAAGACAGATGCGCTGTATCGTTTTGACGCAAAACACCCCTGAAGGTATACAGTAACCTTAGATCCTAAGTTAAAACGGCAAACATACCCAGAACTTGATACTTTCACGACTACAAGCTCCATTCTATATCAGTACTTTGAGCAGTAAAAACTCTAGTTCACACGTGAAGTTACTCTCCATTCACACACAGCGTATCAACAGCAGAAATAGTTCTGCGCATGCTCAAGTAACGGGTGTTCTCTTGACCACCTTGTGAAGTTCAACAGCAGTATCAAGCACATTGGCAACCGCTGCACTCATTTCTTTCATGCTGTTCACTGCAGGGAATTGCAGAGCAGCAGTTTTTGTTGCACTAACTAACTGTTTAGTTGCAATCGAAAGTTTGTTAGTCACATCCGTGATCTCGGCCATCACTGTGTTTTGTTTCAACTTCTTCTGTAAAGTGTCGCCAATGAACACAAACTTGTGGGCGCTCAAAACGACAAACTTACTACTAGAAACGAACACTTTCGGCGGTTGTTTTTCCTCCAAACAAGAATAGAAGTTCTTCATAGCCTCATTAAGCACAAAAAGCTGAGCGTCGATCTCATATTTGTAGAATTCTAATAGTTCTTTGTCACTTAAGCTCAGGAGAAAACCATTGTCCATTTCTAGTGATCGCATGGCAGTGTTCTCCTTCTTCAATTCTAGCGGTTTGGGCTTCACAGGTGGGCTCTTGGGAAAGTGTGGAATATCACTATCGGAAACACGCAGAGAAGATTTTTGGGCGGGAAGGGACTGGTCAAGTACGGACCCATCGACAGAGGAGTCTGATGTTCTTTGAGGTCTACTGTCGGTATCAGTCTTCCGTTGGAGTTCGCTTGTGTAGGCTGGGTCCGAACTGCATTTTCTGTGGGTATTTGGAGATCTGACTCTATTCTCGATTTCGTCTCCTTTGTTTTCTCTTTTCTCAACGATGGATTCCATTTGATCCGGCGTTTTCGTCAAGTCGTATCTCTTCCTCACAGTCGGCTGTCTATCGAGTCGTGGCTTGGGAGGAGGAACCCCTTTTGATCCATCTTCAGCACTGTTCTGCCTCCACACCATCTTCTCCCCACTATCTCTCCGAACAGGAGGCCAAACTGGAAGACCGGAACCCACTCCAGTGCTATGGGTCCCAAACTCTGTGGCGCTATCTTTGCGCGGGAGCTTTGGTGGGCCAAGATCACACAGTCGACGAACTGTAGTTGGACTGAGTCTTTCTCCATTTGTTGCTGACGTCTTACTCTGATTTGGATCACTTTTTATCTGCCCAGCTAAATGGGAAGACGCGTCCAAGGGTTTGCTGTCTGCTTTCATAGCAGTGACTCCGAACTTCTCGATCTTTGCTTGAACTTCTGCTCTTCTCACAGTTGAGGGGCTGGCACACTGTTCTCCTGCTCTCTTCTGTACCTGCGGCCCAGGTTTGGAAGAACTGCTGTCTAAAGCAGTTGGGGATGCTAACGCTTTTGCTTTTGCGGCACCAAACAACATTGTAGCACCATAACGAATGACAGTACCCAGCTTAGCAGAGTTCTCGGGCACGCTACGAATGTAGACCATAATCAAATCTAGATCGTCATGAGTGCTTTCTGATCGGTCTAAAGGAGCTCTCCAGTCCTGATCATCGAGCCTCTGCAGCGCAAGCTTGACGGAATAATACGTTTCAAGGAGAGGCTCAATAGCGCGACTCACTCGTCCACTCATCTCTGGGGTCGGCAACTGTTGAGCGTTAACTAACGTGCTCAGTCCAAACTCGGTCAAAAGTCGGAGGGCAACTTTGACTTTGCCGGCGATATCTCGAATGTCGGCGATCTGTTGGCGAAGATTTCTCGGATTTCGCCAATCGGTTTTGACGTAGCTGAGAAGTTTGGTAATGCCAGCGTCTACAGCCTGTTGTAGTTTAGTCAACCGTTGTAAGCTGGACGGAGAATCGAGTTTAACGCCTTTCACAGCCGACATGTTGATCCTCTGAAGGATACTCGTCGTTGTTTTTTTGATCGGTATGGGATGAGTGGAGTCCTTCCCCTGGAAAAAGAAGAATACAAAATGTTTGCCTTTAGATTTACCAATTTGTGTTTAAATTTTAAAAAACACTCTAGGAGGTATAATAAACTTGAATGGACTTTTTACAGTCCCTTTTGTCAATTTAAAAAACAAAACAAAGTTTCAAAAAAATGGCATTCGGTTTTTTGGCATCAGTTTCATCTACCGTATTTCCTCGAATAAACGAAGCCCTCGATAAACGACGAACCTGACAGCTAAAATATTAATAAACGCCGCACCCTGGAACAGACAACAAACTGAAACATCGAATTTATAACGTCCAATTTTTACAAGCGCAGAGCGGAGTTGTTTAAAATTGCAATTTTAAAGTTTGAAAGGTACAGACGAAAATCTGCAACATCGAATTTGTCTGATTTCTTACGCGTTTACAAGCGCAACAAATTGTTGTTTTAAAACTGTAATGCTTGATCGGTACAGCCAGGCAAACAACTGTATAATTTTTTCTCATTTTTAAAGTAAAGTTACGGTTGGTTGTTTAAATATATAAACAGCATTTTAAATAAACGCCGCCCTCGAATGAACGCAGCACACAATTCATGAAAAATTGAATAAACGCCGCGGCATTTATTCGAGGAAATACGGTGCACAACAAAGATGAACCTTGAACGTCAGGCCCAAGTTAAGGCAAAACACTTAAATCCGGAAACACAAAAGGTCGGGAGATAATCTTAAAACAGCCCAACACTTTTTAGGCTACGATATTTATCAGGACGCATTCCAAAACATGATCCCTACAACAACACTTGAAGATGGTTTTATCACGCAAATGTAAATACTAATTGGATTTAGTCTCTGAAAGGTCTTGTGCAAAGTTTTACGCAAATGCATTTGAGAGACGTTATCTAATTGACCTGCAGTTTATCAAATGTATGGGATAAAGTCTTTTAAATGCTTTTCAGTGCATTAAACCTAGCATAAAACCTTTTTAGAGACTAAATCCTATTACGTTAGTTCGACGAAACCACCAGTGTGGAGATATGTTCGCCAGTTTGAATTGAAGACTTGTCTAAGATATTTACCAAATTCTTTTAATACTGACAGAAAACTCGACCAATTCATTAAATAAATGACCAGAACGAACGGATTTAAAACTATCAAAGGTTAGCGCAGCAGTAACAGACGTTTTAAGATCTTGTTAATGTTTGTAAACAGTAACCGTCATGAAATCACGTTTTTAAATGGAAAGGCGATCAAATAGCTTACAGTAGTTGATTCTTGTTTCGCTTTGCAGAATATTCGGTCTGGGTTGCATAACGAGGCTTTTAATCGTAAACAGTAACATTATTGCATAAATTTGAAACTCCTTGTAAGTATTTAACAAATTTCATATTTCACAACTCACTCGTTTTTTCGTTTTCCAAAAGCTGATGAACGCTGAAAAGCCGATTATTCTGATAGCTCGACAGCTTTTAGTTAGATTATGAAAGCGATATCGACAAAAACTAACAACGTAAACGAAATGATACGAGCGATGAAAAGTCCCTCGCAGACTCTCGCTTCTAGGCTCTCAGTTGCCAGCCCCGGCCCTTTCATTTCCCGACACCAAAACACACAAAAACTGGTAGAGGTATTGCCAAAGGCAGACTAGTTCCACACAACAAAAATACACAAACTAGCATGTACTACATATGCAAATAACACTAAAAATCGGTTCCAGATGTTATACACGGCATTTTCCAAGTATGCAAATAAGGTCGAATCTAAGTGAAGTTCGCATTTCTTATAACTTTTTTTTATCATTCGTTCAACTGAATTTTACTTTTTTGAGCCTTAAAACAATTCTTGGCTTCTTTTCCAACGGTAAAAATAAACTACAACCTCGATTAGCGACAAATACAAAGAAAATGAAAGTTCAATAATTTTTAGTAACTTATTTCTTGGAATTTTAAATAGACCAAGATGAAGGAAGAGAACAATTTTTAATCTGAGACATTTGTGCAAGTGCAAGTGAACGAGGATCTTCTTGATTCTGTACTCTATTTTTAAGGGCGATTTAGATGGTACAACTTTGGCCTACAACCGTCGTATGCAACTTACTCGCGCCATCCTTATGACACGAGGTGTGCCGTCTAGATCTGTTCTACAACTCACTCAGGTCTGTTGTGTGCGTGTGGATCTGACTTACATCGTGTCGTAAGATGACACGAGCAGGTTGCATGCGATGGTTTTAGGCAAAAGTCGTACCGTCTAAATCACCCTTAACACAACCCCATCTAATTTGTACCAATTTTACATGCCTTTTCATGACCGTTATCAAAATTCTATGACTTTCCAGGCCAGGAAAATGAAATTCTAAAATTTCATGACTTTCCAAGTTTTCCATGACCCGTAAGAACCCTGCGTCCCCTCTCCTGTAAAACACAATATTTACAAATTAAGCCGTACCTGTACAGGAATATCATAAACATTTTCTGGTCGTTCTCCTCGACCCATACCGTAGATTTCGTGGTAGTCCACATAATCGTCGTCCTCTGCACTTGATCGACCGCTGTCCACACTGCCACTGGACTCACGATTGTTCTCAACCTTCCCATCTGGCAGAGCGGGCCTGTTACTCTCAACTTTCTGATCACCTGGACTTGCTCCAGGGACCGATTTCTGTCGCTCAAGTTTTTCCTTTGCATCTTTGTTATGATTCAAATCAAGTTTATTTGAATTTCCATTCTTTTGATTCTCCTTCTTAACCCATATATCGTGCAAGGCAGAGAATGCTTCTTTTGACATTTCCTGTTTATCTTTTGGAGATACTGGGCTACCAGCCTCTGTCGAGTTTTGCCTAGAAGGGATTTTGTCTGTTTGGGGTCCACATGGGATGTCATAAATTTCTTGTGTCAAAACGCTTCCAGGTTCTTCATCTGGGCTTTTCATTGCAGCTTTATCCTTCTGCATACCATATGAACCCGACTCTTTTCTGTCTACCGGTATATGAGCGTTACTCGGTTTGTGCGAACTCCAAGGAGCAGCAATTGGTTCTTGAGGTGAGATTTCACCTTTTGGGGTATCGTAAGTTTCTTCGCAAATCTGCTCACCGGAAAGAATCTCAGATTTTGGTAGATCATAAAAGTCATCAAAGTCAACTTTGCCACCGGGAATATCGTAGTCTGCTCCGGGGCTGGTGGGACTAAGAACTGAACGTGGCACATCATAGTCCTCGCCCAATTCACTCTCATGAGATCGTGGAACAGCATAATCCAGGTCGTCGTGTTGAACGTCAGATGGCACTGAAACATCTGAAAGTTTTGTGATTTCTCTAAGTCTGTTACCTGGAGCAATTCCGTGCCGTCCGTGCAAAGAGCACAGCCACCAGCCATCAAGTCCGTCAACATCTTTTTCTAGTACAGTAATAATATCCCCTTTCCTGAACGTTAGCTCGTCTGGTGCGTCAGCAATGTTGTCATACGCCGCCTTGGCGAGTAGAGCCTACAACGGTAACAAAAGTTTTATTAATTCTTCTTTCAGACTTCATTCAGAAACAATGAATCGTTAGGTTGAGAAAAAACAGAACTGACTCAATGTTTTATATAAGCGCGTGCGGAGGGCGGTATGGTAATCTTAAATAAGAAACCATATTTTAATAAGAAGCTAAACCTTAGATTATCAAAAGTTAAGAAACTTCAGTAAATGGGCACAAATTTTGCAGAAAAAACGTCTCAAGTATAATTACAGTACAATTAATTTAATAGATGATAAACAAGTCAGCGTTTCACTTCAGTGTATATAGAATCCTGCAGTGTCACAACACTGGATTTCCTGTTTATAACATTCCGAGTCCAGTCAGTTAATATTATTCCAGCACACAAATAAATAACTTTAATTTTTGAAATGATTTTTTATCTATTGTTATAATCTTTTGCACTGATCTTGACTGTCTGAAAAACAACTTTATCTCTAACGGCTCTATTTTAGTTTTAATGCGGTTGTTCATAAGGGAATGGTATTTCAGCGCTAGTACCGTGAGAAAGCTCAGTTTTCAAACAGATTTTGAAGTAGAGACTCGAGAAGCTCTTAAAATTTAGTGTTTTCACAAAGGAACATGCATGGGAAACTAGCTAGATTTTGAGAGATGTAAACAAATAAGAGTAGTCTTTAGCTCAATAACAATCCGGCGCTACTTTTGCCGATTTCTACATTTTACCGTGGCTTAAGTAGTTTTGAATAAAAACGCAGCTTACTTATTCTCAAACTAGTAAATGCTGCACGGATACTTTTAAGAACCGAGAAAGACGACTAAAGAGAGATTTTGAATACTTATTTTAGATAAATTAACGCAATTGCCTTTAGCCTTTAGGTTTCGGTACGGTCGTAGTGGTCGAGTTTATTAAATGTTGAATTTTGTAATTCTGTAAGTCTTCTTCGCCTGCCATTGATCAAAATTCAGTATCGCATGAAAAAAACTCGTAGTTTATTGTAGTATTTCCTTAAAATAGTCAGGAAAAACTTCATAAAAAGAGCAGTTTTTCTCTTACTGTACAGAGCGAATAAAGCAAATAATATGAAGTTGAATGAACAACAAAAAAGGACTCATAGAAGTATTATACAGTAGGGTCCAGATTTGATGGAATTGAGGCCCTTTGTCTATGACTTTTTAAATTCAGTATAATATCGGTTTGTCGACTTTCAAACAACATGCCAGCCAATGGCTAAATTACTGGTGTTTTACAATATTGCTGAGGGACTTGAGCTTGAGAGTATGACTGCATCCCGCAGTTTACAATATTATTTTATGGATAGATGCAACAGGACAGAGGACAGACCACAACACCAAGTCGTGACCCTACTATTATCAACAAATATACGCTTTTTTATAAGAACAACTTTAGAAGAACAACCAGGCGAACAAGCTCAGGCTGAGACTTGATAATTAGAAACGTTTTTGTGGTAGAAAATTGACTAAAACTTAGCGATACAACACAAAAAATAAAAAGATTCACTTTAAAGACTGCTACACAAGCAATGAAGGTAGTTCGCCTCTAAATTCAGCCGTACAATGCATGTGTGGCGCAAGGCGTTGCATTTTCAAATACCTTGTTTTGTTTAGTTCTTTCTTCATTAAAAACTCACAGAAATAAGAACAAATTAAGAACAAATTGAGGCTGAAATCGCCAAAAAATTAAGAACAATGAGCCTCAGCAAAATTTACTGGTTATTATAAGAAAGCGTGTATGAGTGGCTTTTAAAACGTCTTTGCCCACGGACGGTTTAGCGAAAGGAGGAAACACAAATATTCAACCCTCACCAAGGACTGGGATCGGACATTCAGAGATTTTACCAATTGAGCCAAGATCCCACACAAAATCATTTTATCATTCTGGGACTTCAGTGCTGTTAAAAGTGTTTATAGTTGTAAGTTTTGTTGAATAACATCATTTTATCACATATCATAATATTTTTACCTTGCCTAAAACTATTGTTTTAAGGTGACAGCTAAGCCCCGTGCCCCCTCCCTTCCGAAAAAAGTTTGACTTAAGAACTAATAAGCAATGTTGAGCGCTAAACTTCTTGAAGAGCTATATAAGAAACTTTCAGTACAAAGACCTGAGCTTAGTTTCTTATAAAAAAAGGGTAAACCATGCAATATTTTCTTAAAAATTTGAAGTTTCTATTGCATAGTGATCGACTTTTAAGCATCTTTCAAAAATAAGTGTTTAATATAACAGATATATTATGGCAACACTCTGTCACAACGTATCTTTCTAACATCTTTTATCAACAGATTTATAAAATGAGAAGTTAATCAATATATATACTGCACATACACGTTTATAGAAACTAATAACGAAATTATGGGGTTTAATCGCTAAAAAGTAATTTCAGTACTGAATTTTCCCATGCAAATATCACGATATTAAAACACATTTTTGAAACCAAACAAAATAAATATAGATTTTTAGACACGCGTGCATGGAACAGAAAGTCAGTTCAGACTGGTTTCAATTACATAACAGCTTCCTGTCGTGATTATTAAAGCAAATAAATTTGACAAGTTACCATTCATATTTTAAAAATGTCAAATTCGTATTTACTCCATCTATACTGTTTCAAAGCTTTTTGATGTGATGGCATTGATCAACGCATGCATTAAAGAAAATGTAAAGATGGCGATTCAACAAACACATGCCTAGAATAAGCAGTGCTTTAACATTCGAACAGATTTTGCAACCCTGCACACCATAAAGTGATAAATGCCTCAAGTCACAGTTCTGGCATTTCAATTACGCTTTTAATAATGAAAGATTTGTTCAAAATGAAAACCTGCGGCATTCTGCAAAACAAAAGAGTTGACATTTATGACAATGGCAATTAAAAACTTAATATGTCTGGCTCTCCCAACATTTGCCTCCGTTGTCTTGCAGTAGCTTGTCATAACAATAAAAGCATCCTCTCGTGTCCCTGTGGCAATTTGTACTCTTTCACAGAACAGCTTAACTTTGTTTTAATGCTTTTGTGAAAAAAAAACACGGTGTAACAGAGACTAAATCACACACAGCTACAAACGAGACATGCAAAGGCATCCAGTCTTTCGAGACATTATACTTTAATGACTCGATTACAGCGTTCTTTATTTGACAGACTTTTGTTTATAAGCTTTTCCCGGTTTGCTGAAGCTTAATATCCGTTGATTGCCTACCTTTTAACTGTCCAATTAGCAAGTTAAAACTGGAGTGATTCATCGCCTCCATAACTCTATCTGTTGTGTCCAGTAGCTTGAGTAAACCACATTTAAAGATTTACAGTAATCTATATGAATGCTCACTTTAAAAAGTTCATTATTAGCTGAATCTAAAACTCATATAAAGTACTAAACATAAAGAGGAACGAACTGATGTTAATGACTTTACCGTAGTTATCTTATGTAGACATCTCAGTTCTCACACTGATAGAACAATGATTACTAAACATTAAGCTCTGATATTTAAACAGAACCCCTTACCAGAGTGACACCTTTAACATTTACAGCAATTAATCCTGACCACGAATTCTATCACAATAAACCAAGTAACAGAAACTATAGTGAACACAGAAGTGAATGAAGGTCGAATGATTAATGGAGGTCTTACTTTTAAATGAATCCTTCGACTTCGTGCAAGTTTGCGAATAGCGTTTAAGATAAGGAAGAGAAATGACTTTACGAAAATTCCACTTCAGAGTTTTATCTAATTCAGTAATTATCATAATGAGGAAAACAAAACATTTTAACGTATTTGAAGACACAAAGTAGCAAGTCACTATACCTTCATGGTTCAGTAAAAAGCTTCTGAAACCAAAATAAACCTGTTCGCATAATCTGATCTCAGCACAAGCAGCTGCAGCACAATATCAAAGCATTTCTATCTTTGTTCTGCATCAGTCTGTACCATTTGCCTTCCAACAACGCACGTAATTTTCATGCTAGGCCAAAAACGTGTTATCATAATCTAAAAGCACTCAGATATTAAGATCTGGTATTTATCACTCCCTAGGGATTCTTGGAATGGAAGAATATATTACGTTGTGCACGTTGCAATAATTATATGCCGTGTTTACAATTAAATGCCTGATCGAGTTTGGCAAATATCCGACTCTTCGAATAAACTGCATATCATTGAGTAAATTTGTACAAACAACTATAAAAAATGAAACTCAAATTTGCCTAAAAATTATAAGTATGCTAAGCACAATCAGTGCTTGTAATTTTGAAAGCCAGTATCCAAGTATTTAATAATAAAATTTATGAGAGCTTACAAGTTTAAACTGGTATGTTATCACTAATATTGACGGATTTTTTCCATATAAACTGATAAAATCTAATTATACTATATTATATTATGTCAAGAGTCGAAAAATATTTTAATACCGATGGTTCCAACAACTTTAAGTTTTAATCTAGAAGTGTACACAGCCTTAGCAGTTCTATGCAAGGAAAAAATAATTATTAAGGATAATGTTGACAACATTTTAAGAACATCTTAGATAAAATTTTAAAATTTTACCTTAATTTATCCAATCCATTTTACTATAGTTTTAAATGGAGAATTGGCAAGAATTAAGTTAAAAACAATAAGAACTAATACAATACAGTAATATTTTAATATGAATGTACACTTAATGACTTTAGTAGTTAGCTAAATGAAGGTGTATTTTCGCAGACATGCAAAAACATAACCAGCTAATTTTACTGGTAATTCACAAAGTAAAGGTTCAGATAGCCTGCGTGCAGACAGATTCAAGTTACAAATAATGCCAGTTAAGACCTAACTAGAGTTTAGTTCGTTTGCGGCAAAGGCTAAGGTTCAGAGATAAATAATAAAAACTCTGGCAAAAGTAAGTGGTTTTCACAACACTGTGTAACTGACCATTTTTACAAAATTAATTTTACTAATATTGCGACTCTTCATCAGAAATTGACTCAACCTTACAATGGACATAACAAGAATGCCACACATATATTGATAAACATGTTCAAAGAAATACAAAATAACAACGTAATGGTTTGTTTTCGAGTGGAATTAGCTGTGGTATCAAGCAGTTGATAGCTTTAGAGTGGTGTGTTTTTAAAACATTCTGCAATGAGTACACATTTAGCAAGTATAAATATCAAGTTTACTGGTTTTAATGTATTATCACGAGGCCTTAAGCATTTAACTACCGTCAATAAAACATAACTAATGTAGTAGTAATACAGTATGGAGAACAGATAAAATTAAAAGAGAACCCATTTAAAGTTTTTTCAAGCTGATCAGATCTTCAAAAAGGTCATGACTGACATTTTCATAAAATACTACTGACATTCTTCGATTGTTTTTCTGAGCTCCCTATCTGCAAACTTCATAATACTTGTTATTTATTTACTGTCAGATCTAATAATAATAACAGTAACATCAACAAGTTTAATAAATACTACAAACTGAAGTTCAATAACCGACTTGCATGTGATAAAATGGTAATGGCTGTTCCTTTTTGTCATTGCTGGATCAAAAATTTGGGATGGCCTTCCAGTATCTCTAAAGAACCTAAACAAATATCATTTTAAGATTCAAATTAAAAACCTCTTATTTAGTATTCTGGAAATAGCCGACGATTATATTGATTTTCATGAAACTCTTAAATAATTTATATAAAGCAGTTTCACTTTCTCTAAACTATTTGACAAAAACAAACAAATAAACAAAAATCAAATCTTATCTTGATTAGTCATATAAACGATACTTAAGTTATAGTATATTTACCGAATTTTTCTATATTAAATTTTTGCTATCTTTCTCAGTTGCAAAGTTTTAAAATAATCACATTGCTCCCGCCTCGAATAACTATTTGCTAACTGCGGGTATGGCAATTATCTGTATATAATTTAATTCACATAATAATAAAAATTGTTGTTGTTGTTGTTGAAGTATACTTTACTCTAAGAAGCAATTTAGTCCGACATGTTGTAAATATATCATCTTTTTTATGGTGTTTACCTTTATTATTTTAAATTTTAACTGAATTACAGGTTGGTGAACTGTAATAACTACTTAACTATCATTGCTACAGACTGACATAAAATAATTGTACAGTGAGTCATAAATATGTCTCTGAGGTGATCTGTATTGCAAGCTTAGTTGCATAGTTGCACCTAGAAATGAATAACGAAAAAGCCTCTGTATCACCCTGATTTGTAATAAAGAACAGGATTTGTAATATCAACCGGATTTGTAATAAAAATCAACCTGATAT
>JAOCNB020091621.1:0-11830 GCA_026546465.2 Palythoa caribaeorum | reverse complement strand
ATACCAGATTGGAAAAGAAGAAACAACAACCATCCTTTTATTTTATATTCTACAATTATTCTAGTGTTTAAAATGAGTGTCCCTCCCTATAAGGTGGAGTGCTTTACAGCATTAGAGATAACATCCAAACAGAACTCGTATTTTAAAACCTAATTTATCTCATAGAAAAAACGTATATGCAAGGATGAATATTGTGAGGCTAATTATAACTGTTTGGAAAGACAAGGACGTTTTACACGCGCATATTCTACGCTCACCTGTTTTGTGATAATACACGGTTATTTTGATCAAGTCAAGGAAGGAAAGTCATTAGTGAACACGCGCATTCATGAAGTCATATGCTAGATGTGCGACTAAAAATGTTGTATATGAACGCCGCTAACGAGATGTTCCCAGTTCACCTTGAATTCCAGTTGAAAACAAATATATTTTGGCAAATTAGGTGTTACTCATTTTCTTAGATATAACCTTTAAGTTTTAAACTTTTGAAACGATTAAAGTCAGCTTTAGAAGTTTCGAATACTAAACATTTACAAACAAGTTTCCACCTAGATGCTGCAATGCGTCACCTACCCTTCAACCATGTCACGGATGGATTGCATGACTAATTTGTAAATTTCGCTGGCTGGTGGAGACAGAACAATCTCTGGTGCAGACAAGACAGTCTCGATCTGAAACATTGCCTGGTGGGACTGGAGTTGACTCTGAATGAGCTGCAGGTTTTTTGTTACCATCTGAAGAAATTCCAGAAGCAAATTTCAATCACGGTACTAACTAAAACAAGAAATCAGAGATCTTATCTAGCTAAAGCTAAGCTAAGCTAAATCTTTTTACGAGCCTTAATGAACCAGAGACGGCGCTTATCTCCAGTTTCTGTAGGGTTAAGTGGATGGCAGTCATTGACTCCCCCTGGACGGGAGCGTAATCTGCCGCAAGTTAGCAGAAGTTGGATTCCTGATCTTTTCTAGGAATGTGTTTTTACTGCGTAAAGGGTGTTGAAGTGGGTCTTAGACTAGATAACACCAAAAGTGTAACAATTGAAATCCATCTTAGCCAATCAGCAGCATCACTAACAAGTCAAAGCGAGACCACAGTTGGATGCCCAACTCGTGGCACTCAAGAACATTCAATCACAGTGCAGATCTTGAGCCACTCTTTTCATGAATATATTGTCCATAATTCCAACGTGATAGAATAACTGAAACCGCTTTCGTTCTGTCAACGACAAACGGTCATTCCTGTACAAAGCAATCACTGAGCCCCTTAGATTATACACTATCTCAAGGTTCGTGACATACCACAACAGCGAGATATCTTGACCCTTTATACCCCAAACACGATAAATGACGTTTTCGTAAATTCTCACAACTAAGCTCCATACTTTCTATATAAACAGTTTGAGAGAGTTTGGTTTTTCAAATTCCACAGCTTATTCTATTTGATCAATTCCTTGTTTCTTATTACCAGTTAAATACTATTTTGCTTGAGAAATGTAAGGAGAAGTTACATGTTGATAAATTACCTGAGCTGAAATGCTTAAAAGAAATGAGTGGTCTCTTTTGAAAGCCGTAAAGGACTGTAACGCAGCTATACTAGACTACCGTATTTCCTCGAATAAACGCCGCGGCGTTTATTAAATTTTTCATGATTTGGGTGCGGCGTGTATTCGAGGGCGGCGTTTATTTAAAATGTTGTTTATTTCTTTAAACAATCAAACGTAACGCCCACGTTTATTCGAGGGCAGCCTTTATTCGAGGGCAGCCTTTATTCGAGGAAATGCGGTATTCGACTTTCATTTTCCGTTTGGCAGATGTCAAAAATCTACTACCAACTAATGTAATACAAACCTTAGTAAGTGCTTCAAAGACAGCGTTTTCCCAGAAGGCGTAATAAGGCTGCAGCTTAGGCGAGCGGCCTGTGTTAGTGTGAACAACGAGGCCTTCCATCTTCGTGAGTAGTGGGCCGATAGCACGGTACTTTCGCGCTAGAATCTCCAAGTCTTGAGCACGAAATCTTTCGAGAAACTCAAAATATTCCTGCACAGCAAAAGACGACAAACATGAGTTTACCTTTTCTATCATGGTTTGACAAATGAAAACAATCAAAGCAAAACTGAGCGGTTTGCTAAATGGATTACTCTAAACTGTATATCCAACAAATGCAAGATGGAAAACAAGTCTTTTGCAAAAATTTAGTGGCCATAAATAATGATCTGCACTTTATTGACAAAATAATATCTGATCAAATCTGATGAATTCCGTACAAGTCAAATGGGTATTGGTATGCCTAACCATCAAACAAACGGCACAACCCAATCCGTTTCAAAGTGGAGGGAGGCAAAACGTACCATAAGCTAACCTTACAGATATACACTATGTCTATGCTTGTTATATAGGTTTCAAACCTTGGCATCAAGAAGCATTCCCCCTTGTTTCGCTGGTGGCCGTTTGAACAAAACTATGTTCTCTATCGCCTCCAATCGACTATAAATATCTTTGGCGTTCTTCTGAATCTGGTTTACCAAAGATTCAAACTTGCTGATTGCCTACAAGACAAGACAAGACAAGACAAGCTTACTTATTAGGTGATAAAAACCAACTAAGAGAAAACAGTACAACGATTACCAATATTCATTTTATATCATTCATGTCAAAAGGCTTCAAATCATTCATAAAAAGATAGTAACAATCGTCTTAATTCTTTGATATGACTCAAATTGACAACAAAATCAGACAAGATTGAAGAATATAAAATCAAAGAACTGTCTTCTACAACATTCTCTACAATTATATGCTCGCCATTTCCATACCTGTCCGCAACGAGAGATGTAGTCATTAATTCCCAGCGAATTCCAGTTGAGACGTTTGGAACCTGGTTGAAGAACTCTCTTCAGCTCTTTGATGTGATCTTCAAGCAATTGGGTCTGAAGACAATAAAAATGGTGAAATTAATCTCTGTGGTTATAACGCCGTGCTCTATTCTCAGTAAAAATGCGACATCAAATATGAGAATGATTACTAGATTCGGTGAAACATTCAAGTTGTGTCAAGATATCTGAAATCTTATCCTGCTGTCAAAACTGTTGTCACCATCGGTGCCCAAACAGCTATAAAAGAGAACCTTCAAACAAAAAGTCAATTGATGCTATTCAGTATCTACTTCAGGATACAACACATAGAGTAGTAAGATGCATATTGCTCTTCTGACCTCTGCATTATCGAGACTTCTTAGGACAGCGTGATAACGATTCAGCATCAGCTTCAAGCCATCCACATATTTGATGAATTTTTCCGCCTGTCACAAGAAAAGTAATTAACGATTACTGACTGTTTGTACAATCAAAAAAACAAACAAAAGATTGATTATTTGATTGGTTGGTCAATTCATTGATTTGTTGGTTATTTGGTTGGTTGGATGTCTGGTTGGATTTTTGTTTGGATATTTAAATGGATATTTGGTTGATTCGTTAATTAGTTGGTTAATTTTTGGTTGGACTGTTCGATGGTTGATCGGTTTAGATGTTTGCTTGGATGTTTGGTGGATATTTGGTTGATTCGTTAAATGGCTGTTTGGTTGGATAGTTGGTTGATTGACTGACTGGTTGGTTAACTGGTTAGTTGGTTGGATGGTCGGTTGGTTGGAGGGATGGATGCACGAATGGATGGTTGGTTGAATATATGGTTGTTTGTTTGGATGAATGGTTGTTTGTTTGATTGGATGGATGGTTGGATGGATGGATAGATGGTTGGTTGGTTGCATGGGTGGTTGATTGGGATGCTTGCTTGAAAGGATGGTTGGTTGGTTGGTTGGTTGGATGGGTTGTTGGCTGGGATGGTTGGTTGGATAGTTGGTTGGATAAATGCATAGTTGTTTGGTTGGATGGATAGATGGTTGGTTGGATGGTTGGTTCGATGGATGTTTGGATGGTTGGATGGATGGATAATTGGAAGAATGGATGGTTAATTGGATAGTTGATTGGTTGGTTTGATGGTTGGTTTGATGGCTGGTTGGATGGTTGGTTGGTTAGATGGTTGATTGGTGGTTGAATGGATGGTTGATTAGTTAGATGGAGGGTTGGAGGGTTGGTTGGATAGATAGATAGATGGTTGTTTGGTTGGATGGATGGATAGTTGGAAGAATGGATGGTTGATTGGATGGTTGGTCGGATAAATGATTGGTTGGTTTAATGGTTGGATGGATGGTTGGTTGGATGTTTGGTTGGTTAGATGGTTGGTTGGTTCGTTGGCTGGATGATTGGATGGATGGATGTTGGATGGATAGTTGGAAGAATGGTTGGTTGGAGGGATGGATGGATGGTTGGTTGGTTAGATAATTGATTGGTTACTTTAATGGTTGGTTTAATGGTTGGATGGATGATTGGTTGGATGGATGGCTGTAAGAACAGATGTTATGGTATGGTATGGTAATACTTTATTTAAACACTGTAATTTTATCAAATTTACATGTACAATTATACAGAAAATCTGTTCTACCTAAAAGCCACGGGTGTGGTATAAATAATGGTTGGATGGATGGTTGGTTGGTTGGTTGGTTGAATAATTGATTCGTTGGTTTGATGGTTGGATGGATGTTTCGTTGGATGTTTGGTTAGTTGGATGGAAGGTTGGATGGTTTGTTGGATGGTTGTTTGGTTGGATGGATGGTTGTAAGAACAGACGGTATGGTATGGTAATACGTTATTTAAACACGGTAATTTTATCAAATTTACATGTACAATTATACAGAAAATCTGTTCTACCAAAAAGCCGTGTGATATAAATGATGGTTGGTTGGAGGGATGGATGGATGGTTGGTTGGATAGTTGGTTGAATGTATAGCTGGTTAGTTGAGTGTATCAGGCTGGTTGGACGTTTGGTTGGCTTGTTAAATGAGTGGTTGGTTGGTAAATTGGTCGCATTGTTCGATGGCTGTTTGAATTGTACGTTAATTGGTTGTTGGTTGGTTAAATGGTGGTTGATTTCATACTAAAAAATCTTTTTACCTGCAATGCTACGTTTCTTGCCAATTCCGGTACTTGGAACCCAAGCTGCTCTAAGTACTTGCTTTCTGTGATTATCTCAGTCAGTTCCGGTGAAAAATCCACAACGTATTGTACATTTGGATGAGAAACTGTAAGTAAAATATTATAGTCTTAAAGGTGGCTGAGTACACACAGTTACTGAAATTTGAGTTTATTTTTGTACCATGTCGCTGAGCGCCAGTAATTACAATGTAGAACTTATAACTTTTATCATTGACTTTCCATTAATCTTTTTCAACTGATTCAAAAACAATCTTTCTGGTCTGATTCGTTTTTTCCGACCCCTTAAACATTCGTAGCCATATTTTTTCATAAACTCGGCGTTTTATTGTCACAAGTACTATCTTAAACGCTCTTTAACACTCTCTACCAACCTTAACATATCTTCATTGCAGGCATACATACTCTGAAGGGCCTTCTACATGGACCTCAGAAACCACATCTCTTTTACTTCCAATCTGTTCTGGAGTTCGAGTTCCAGTATTTTACCAAGGCAATACACTTAAATGCTGGTTATAGAAACCATATGGCAGAACACAACTGCCGAGCAAGCTAACCAGTGCTTTCACGTGTGAAAAGAAGCAAAGTGAAGCGCTGAGTGTCTAAAGAATCATCGACGTTTCAGAAGTAGCGTTGCGACAACAAGCCACCAAAACCCATAACAAAATTATGAAATCAACCTGGACTATCTTAGCTAAATCAAATACAATACTATAAACCAGGTTGATTTTCTGATTTTTTTTAGATTTTGGTGACTTATTGTGGCAATCTATTTCCCATACGTGGACGATTCTGTAAACACTCATCACTTCGCTTTGATTCTTTCCACACGTGAAAGCACTGCTTAGCCGGCTCACCAGTTGCGTGTTGTTCTGAGGTATCTAGGCAGGTGATCAACTCCTGCAGTTATTTAGTACCACGGATATCATTTATATTCGTGTTCTTGTAAATTGTTTGGTTTCTATAGCAACGACACTGATCGATTCTCACAAAATAACCTAATTTTGTTCATTTGCAACAACTCCACAAAATAAAGCTTTGTTTAAACACAGTTAGTAGAGGGAGACTAGCTATGTTATAAAGTCTCAAACATTTCCAACAAAGCCACAAAATATTTACGGTAGAAATTTCACCTGACATCTGCAGGAACTGGATTCGTGGCACACATGTTGTAAATTTCGTCTGTCAGATTTTTCATTTATTTTGTTTTAGCTTAATAATCATTACAGTTATGATCTTATCTGGCTGTAAACAAGATTCATTAATCTCGAACAACTGAACTTCGTCTTGTCTTAATTTTTATATAATATGTTAACATAATCACGCTAAGAGTAGTTTACAAGTACAAACATAATTGCCATGCTTGACTTCAATAAAAAAAATTGTCTTTTTCTCTACTCGTCTTTTGACAAAATTAAAAATATGCCGTAGCAACATAGAGAGAGAACAATGACGTTATGATCCGACCTTCGCGGTTATGAACGCGATTTAACTAATTGCGAAAGAGAAGACTGAAAAAAATTTCAGGCTTCAACGCGATTCGAACCCGTGACCTCTGCGATACCAGTGCAGTGCTCTAAACAACTGAGCTATGAAACCACATCTGTTGGGAGCAGGTCAATTTTAGTGGGTCCATATATGCCAGTTTTTGTTGTACAACGGGTCACGGGCACGTGTTCGAATCCCTTTAAAGCCAGGCTTATCTTTCGCAATTACTTAAATTGTGTTCATAACCGCGAAGGTCGTATCATAAAGTCATTGCATATAACCGCGGTACAAATCATGATAATTATAGAGAGAGAACCTTGGCCACTGATGAGCTCCGTTGCCTCATCTGAAACAGTGTTCTCGTCCGCTGCACTCCTGTGTGTGGCTGCAGAACTCACTGAGGGTTTACTGAGGAGATTCTTCTTGAGGTAGATCATGAGATTTGCCTCAACCTGCTCCTTCCATGCTTCGTACTTCTTATCTTCATATTCTTTCATCAAACGAGCAACACTTAGATATCTCTTGCTAGCCTGAAACGCAAAACTTGAGATTTAAGTTGAAGTCTAATTGGTAAAAGAGAGTTTTTATGCATTCCCCTTGGCTATTTAAAAACTCAATGCCCAATATTGTTCATTTTTCATAAGTAAGGAGACACAAAAGAGTTTTATGTTTCGACACTATTGTAGAATGATAACTACAATTCAGAACAGGCAACACGCATTATTTGCTGCTATTTCGTACTCACATTTTGTAAGCAATTTTTCAAGATGCACGGCCTTAGAATTTAGACACACTTGAAACCTTACCGCCTTTCCCTGTTCACTGCTCAGCATTTCTTCCATCTCTTGGAACCTTAGAACAGTGTGTTTATTCCGATAGAATAAAGATCTCTCCCAGCTAATGGCACCGGCAACTGGTGGCTGGTTCTTGAAAATCGGTGGTTTGTCTGCATTTGCCTTGAAAAGTGCATACATTGCATCCACCTGGATAGAAAATGATAGGTGCAGGTGAGAGCAAAATTTATTTCACTTCGGTAGTTCTGTCAGTTCATATAACTAGTATTAATGGAAGCCAATAGGACGCCCTCTATCTCCTCTCTCTGTCAGTGCTCTGTTTTACAGGTATTTAAAGCTAAAGCTACACAGATCAGAGGAAAGTCGAAACAGACATTGGAGTCACTGAGAATCAAGCTTGGGAGCTTCAGCACAAGTCGTTATCACTATCATTAGCAAGTACTTCCCATTTTTTTCCTTGAATTTTAAATTATACTGTATTTTCGCTGTTGTAGTCGTCTATAATTGTGGCATCATTCTTTTCTCGAACACAAATCGATGTGTAACATTATGGTAAACCCTCGAAAATCTGACCCTGTATCGACTGGGTGGTGTGGAAAAGGTCTAAATTACAGCAGATGTACACCTAATGTATTGTATTATACTCCATCTTGAAGACCTGACCTCTTTGCAGAACTGTACAAGGATGTCGTTGAATTTTTTCATCATCTGGGAATTGATAGCCTCTCGTGATCGAATGTGTTGGAATTTCAGCAGCATGTCAAAAGCACCTTCCGCTGACCTGAGTGTCTTGAAGGAGTCATCAATGAAGTGTTTCGCTTCGTTTTCAATTGCATTTACTTCACGGTGGAACCAATCCATTACGGTTCGCCAACTGGTTGTGTGACGCAGGCTGAATGGATCAAAAGTAACCTAGAAAACAATTTTAATGTTAAGAAAAATCGCTATTTAAGATAGCAAAAAGAAAGTATTATTGTTCTAGATAAAAATATCAAGATCAACAGTAGACATGTAGATTTTATACACTTTTCTTTAACGAAATTCCATGACTTTCCATACACCTTTTCATACCCATTTTGGGAAAAACAAGTGAAAATGACTTGCTGTTCAGCAAACGTTAAGAACAGGCAAATTAAGGGATTGAGGAGCTGATATTCTATGTTCATTATCAGTTAAAATGATTAAAATCTTCATCCTTTACCAGCAAGGATTACCAATCAAACATTGCTTTTCAAACAAAGCATTCTAACTTGCCGAATAATTTCTTGCCACATATGGAACTCTCACGATCTAAATGAAACATTCTATGACCAAATCTAGGAAGGGCCTTTTAATGTGAGAGAACCTAAAACAGCAGTCTTAAAAGCAAAAAAACATCGGTAAGAAGAAGGATTGTGGTACATGTACGCCTTTAGTGGCAAAGTTTTCATTTAAACTTGACATTCAAAGAAGAAAATAATTAGCATTCTTTTCGTTTTAAACACGCTGCTTTTTTATAAACATTCTATCACTTCCCCTGATGAAGACCAATGGACGGTCAAAACGTCGAGACAGTTTTAAATCATTGTTTTAATCAAAGGTTTAACACAATAACCTAGTATATTTTTAAAACGTTTTATCTATAAGCCACCTGTTTGCATTCCCAAATTCACAATGCTTTTATTGTTGTTTATTGTTTTATTGTTGTCACCAGCGAATGCTCAACTCTTGTTTTTAAGAGTTCATTATTTAACTTACATTTTCAATTGGTTTCATCAGTCCATCAACACGCTTTAGAACGTCCTCAATTCTCTTAGGATCCCCCGTCACTGCCTTCAGTTCTGGACCAAAGATGTTATAGAATTCCTCCATTACCGTGGCTACCTCACGTAAGTCTTCACAAATGGAAGCCATATAATCTGTTCTCTCGAACAAACGCTTCCGATCAAACTCCCATCTTGCATCTCTACCCGATGCTTCAATCTTGGCTCGTACATCAAAGTACGATTCCTTCCACGTCTGAAGGGTTTTTCTGGCTTCAGATGTCTTCTTTTTCACTACCATGGGGGATTCTCTGAAAATATTTGAAAACGTTCAATTCCATATAAAGTACAACAGAAGAGCTCAATACCAAAAACATGCTCTTCAATCAACACTGTTCAGGGTTGTGCCCTTCTGAAATTCCATGATTTTACATTACCTTTTCCTTGACCTATTGCCATTTGTAATGACCTTGCACTATTCATTTTATTTTGCGAAAATGTATCAAAAATAATCTCAGTTTACCCTTTGGGAGACAGGTGAGACATGATGAAGAATAAGCAAGAATACCAGGTTTCTATATTTTTTTACTTTGTTTTTGAACAATCCTATCTAAATTGTACCATTTTCTCATGAATATTCATAACCTAACCAAATTCTAGGACTTTTTAGGCATGGAAAATAGAATTCTAAAATTCCATGACTTTCCATGTTTTCGATGGCCAGTACGAACCGTACAACTGCTCCACTTACTTTTACTTCCAACTGATCCAATTGAGTAATTGAATGATGGATGGATTGATGTATGGATGGGTGGGGTGATTGGCGGATGGATGGATGAATGGATGACGAATGGATGGGTAGGGTGCTGGGCAGACGGATGGATGAATGGATGGACAGATGGATGGATGGACGAACGGAGGGTTAAATGGGTGGATGGATAGCTGGATGGATGGATGGGTGGGGTGATGGGCAGATGGATGGATGAATGGACAGATGGATGGATGAATGCATGGATGGATTGATGGATGGGTGGACAGATGGACGGATGGATGGATGGACGGATGGATCGATGGACGGACGGACGGATGGATGGACGGATGAATGGAAGGATGGGTGGATGGATAGATGGGTGGGTTGATGGACGGAGGATGGATGGACGGATGGATGGGTGGGTGGATGGACAGATGGCCAGACAGATGGATGGATTGATTAATTGGTAATTCACTAAGGCCTAGAATATGCAACTGGGAAGGATACAATTTCTTTTTGATAAACTGTGACATGAGACGCATAGTAACCCTACCTGAGGATAGTTCGAACGTTGACCGTCTTGACCACCCTTTCACTCAGTTCCCAAGCAATTCTCTCCATCAACGGTACCATTCTTTCATCCCTGTTGTAATGTCTGGATATTATCCAAACCATTCGCAAGGCATTCATCATTGATGGGATTGTTTCCAGTACAATGTTAAAGCTTGCTCCATGTGCAAGATTCTTAAAGTGGCGTTCAAGTGTTGACAGAAACCTAACATTATCCTTAGCCTCGGTGTAATATTTGTTCAATTCTGTTCTATGGTATTCAAAGCTGGGAAGAGTTTCAGAATGAACCTTAGCGAGAATTGCTAGCACTTTACTGACTGTCGGTAACTTTAACTGTTCAGTTATTGCACTAAGTGTAGCATTCCTTTCTCTCCAGAAGTCGATTTCTGCTAAGGGACCATTTCCTTGTGGGGTTTTCTTTAGCTGCAGTTCAATCGCCCCTGCAATGGTCACTTCCCAGTTGTGAAGCGTCTCCTCCAAGGAGAAAATCAATTCAGGATCCTTTGAAATTTCAGCAATATCATCACCCAAGTCTTCTGAGGGCATTTCAAGTCGAATATCACCTTCGAGTTGATGGATAGTTCTATTTATATGTGAGGCGAATTTCTGCATATTCATTAGAAATTCATCTCTGAGAATTAATCTGCTGTGGGTTTCTTCAAAACTCTTGGAGGTGTTATCATGACCTCCATCACTAGCTCTATGGGCATTTCTTCCATGCGTTCCACTCACACTTTCTGAAGAGCTCTCTGTCCGTCCTCCATTGTAAGATAGCAAAGGCATATAGATAAGAGTCATTACTTGCTCAAGCATTACCAGTGATTGGCCATTTAGACTTCCAAATTCAATAACTGGAGTTAGCATTTGGTCTGCTTCATCAAGACTGTAGGGTACAGGTACAGGGCCCGTTGTGTTCTTCACAAAGTAGAAAGCATCTCCATCTTTAAAGTCCTCCGGAAGATGCTCATAGCACACATACATTACTGTCCTAATCACTTTTTGAACAATAATTTTCTGAAAAAGAAAGAAAATTAGAAAACAATTTGGAAACTGATCATGCAAAACAAGAACTTGAATAATTAAAGTGTTCTTTACTGTACATAGTAGCATGGTCGGCACACTTGTTAATTATGGTCTCTGCCTTCAAACCGCAAGGTCCCAGGTCCAAATGCTGGCTCAGCCAAGTGTTGATCATTTGTCAATTGTGTGGCATTCTTTCTGCCAAAGTTGACTCAGCCTCATCCTTATGAGGTGGGTAAAATGAGTACTGAGCTTCTGCTGGGATCTAACCTGTGACAGATTAGTTAGTCAGTCCCAATCAGAGGGAATTGATAACTCTCGTCCACTTTCAACATCAAAGAAACTATACTAGGTGACAGATTAGTCAGTCAGTCCCAATCAGAGAGAATTGATAACTCTCATCCACTTTCAACATTAGAGAAAC
>JAOCNB020091585.1:0-11832 GCA_026546465.2 Palythoa caribaeorum | reverse complement strand
TCACTCAAATTTAAAGAGATACAACTACATTTAGACATTAGATCTTCATAATTCAAAGCAATATTGTCTTCATGAAATAAATGTGACAATGATTTTGGCAGGTTAGTGTTTTGGGGAATGAATGCTTTATTCAAATTGGGCACCAAAGATAAAACGCTCGATTTTCCAAAACCAGCAGCAGTGTTTCTAAAATATTGTAATTGTTCATCGTTTGATGGTGCAGGAATGGCTGGGTTGGCTGAGGACACTGGACTTGACTTTAGATTTTCCGTCAGTTTTTTGTGTCTTGTTTTGGCAGATGAAAAATCCATTTCACAAACTGAAATATACGACACTTGTTTCACATAACCTGGCATAATCCACTTACTTTTTACCTGTGTGCAATTAACTGAGATTCGAATCCGTACTGCGGCTCCAACAGCAAACAATAATGCTCCCACATGGGAGCAAGCTTCACTAAGCTGAGCCATGCACTTACAATGACTGCAAACAACGTTTCCGTAGTTCTCGGATATAATCTTTAATATTCTTTAACTTTATTGTTTATCGAGCTCTCTGGGAATGATTGACCTAAATTTAAACAAAATAGTTGTTTAAAAAAACATTTTATGCATTTACTCAATGATGAAAAAGTTGGCTTGTTGTTACAGGCACAATCCCACGCAATGTGATACTCACTCGAGCAAAGACCACTGGCTTGTCAACACTAACTTGCTTTGTCTGAAGCTTATTAATCCACGCTGACACATAAAAATTGAATGCTTCAAGTGACTTGTAAGCATTCATTTGTTGCTTCGTTGCCTGTGATGTTCATAAGACAAGGTAATTCACAATGTCTGGATACTCTAAGGCTGGTACTGTAATCGAGCAGGATCTTCACTGACGTCAGCATTTTTTAGGTTTTACAGATGAAAACCACACATACCAATTTTCTCCTTATATCTAACCTTTTCCAGACTATTTAACTAGTTAAATTATTATAATACTCAGAAACATGGGAGCTCTACTCGACACGTTCACAGATGGCACTTTGGAAATTGCTATACCATCAACATGGCGGACACCAGTTTCATAATCACTTTTGGCCACGTGGTTGAAAGTCAAGAATAATGCGGGGCAAACCTCAGAAAGATTGAGAAGAGGATCAGATATAGCGTGAAACATAGGATCAAGTTTGCCACAAATGGTCCGAATATTGGAACGCATGGTAGAGCGTGAAAAGGAATTGCAAGATGAAGAAACGTCAGAAAAATACTTGGTAGATCTAGAGTCAGTAACAAAATTAGGACTAAACTTGACACAAAAGCCAATAGGAATAACTTTGGCCTGAAGACAACAGGGAGAGTAGGGGCACCCAGCATAAATGCGTGGTGAGGTTATTTTTAAGTTTAAGGCAAGGATAGGCAAGGCGTGTTCCACAGCTGGAACTGTGAAGGTTGTAACAGCCAGGATTGGTGAGCTGGTCAGGTTTATATGAGCAAACATGATTTTGTAGTTAGTTCTTTGGTTAGGGTAACCAGTGCAGTTCCTTGAGAAGAGGCATTATGTGACAGAATTTAGAGCATTTTTACGTCAGTCACACGCATTTTTGATTCTTTGAAATTTACAGAGGATACTGTTAGGTTGACCGTGTAACATCTTAAGTCTCTTACAGTAGTCAAGGCGGCCGGGCGATGAATGCTTCAATGAGTATGTTAGCGGCTGAGAAATTTTCTGCTACAGATGTTGTAGAGGTAAAAAAATGTAGAGGCAGAAGCTTTGCTTAAGTTTTCATGAACAGCATTAGTTGGCATGATCACAGATTCCCCTGCAGTGATGACAGATTTGCAGGTTATCTTTTGCAGCTACTGTGGCATTGCAACAGGTAACATTTCAGTGTTGTTGTCGTTAGACATAAGTTTATCATTGATCATCAGTGTTTTAGGTCCTTAATGCTCGATCGCAGTGATGGCATTTTTTTGCATCTGTTATGGTGTTGGTATTAAATGATATGAATAATTGTGTATCATCTGTGTATGGGTAGGAGTGACTGAATAATATCTAATAACTGGCAGACATAGATTATAAAAAGAAGGGGTCGAGGCTTGACCCCTGGGGTACCCCACACTTCAGTTCGAGAAAGTCAGAAAGAGTTTTATGAATAGTTCGTTAGCCATTCTAATCCTTTCTTATGCTGTCGTTTACTTTCTGAACAAAAGAAAGGAATGGCACATGAACCGTGTTTTATTGGACTTTCGTTTTCATCAACATTAGTGCGTTCAGGGAATTTAAATAACGAGTTCCTTACTCAGCCAGTGTATTCATTGCTACATTTCTGAATGTTGGTATTGTGGCTCATCATTGTATCCTCCATTCTCTACTTGCATTGAACCCATAATGCCTTGCGCCTTGGGGGGTTGTCATGGTCAAAACAAAATGGCCTCTCGAGTGGACAACATCACCACTTTAAATTCTTCGTTACCAAAAAGATATAATGAGATAGCAAAACTTTCCAAACCGAAGCTTAAAGAGTTATGTACCCGTTTATCTATTGATATCGAAAAGTCAACGGGGAAAAAAGCAATTGTAAATCTTATTTGCAATGTTTTAAACATCACAACATGCGGATTGAGTAGTAGTAACGCAAACAACAGCAAGACATCGCTGCCAAAGTCTAAAGTACCACCTCTAGCTTATCTACAAACTCTTAAAGACTGGCGGAAATCATTACAAGGTATTCAACTTATGATAGAGGAGTCGATCGTGAAAGAATTCTTAATTAGAGCTGGCTATAAGCAGCAAGCTGTCAGAAAATACAAAACTCTTCGTTCCTGGGAGCATAAACAAGATATTCACTCTGTCAAGTAAGCCCGCGCATATCTCTTTGATGCTACTGATTTTAAGCCGGTCTCATACTAAGTCATATTTTATTTTTATATCGTTTAGAGTACATCTCCTGCCAGAGTATGGCGAACACTTTGCTATAAGGGCTAGCTGTAAACCGTCCTTTTCCACAGACAGTGAAGAGTCCAAAGTAATATATCTCGTCCTTGAACGATCGTCAAACAAACCAGCTTATACATATTGCACATGCACTGTTGGGTATGTGAAAACTACATCAAACTTCATAAATATCAATATTTGTTCTTTTATTTAATTGTATACATATAATTTATAAGTTTATAAATTTATATTACATGTATCTATAATTGCAGATTGAGAGGTGATTGTAGCCATGTAAGTGCCCTTATGTTTATCCTGTGTGACATAGTTGTTGAAGGAAAAGCCCAACTTCCACCAGACCCAACCTGTACTGACATACCATGCTCTTGGTCTAACCCAAAAGGTATTAGTTAAATTAATACTTTTTGTAAATGTTAGATAAACATAAAATTTCTAGAATGAAGTGATCAATCAATTTACAAATTAATGTTGTTTACTTTCTGCATTTCAGGTTCAAAGGTTGAACCCGCGCTTGTACAAAATATAAATTTTTACAAAGCCAAGATTGACAAAGGTCCACCGACAAAAAAACTTAGGCCCTCTCCGAGATTGACAGAGACATTTTATGGAGTTGACAAAACTCGACAAACATTCATTGACAATTGTAAACTTGAACTCAAGAAAGACATTTTCTCTGCAAATGAAGGAAAAGCACTCCCACCAGTTTATTACACACTTGGAAATTATGCAAACAATGATGAACAAATATTAACATTGGAATGTCTGCCAGATATTATACAGTGTGATGATCCATGTTTATTATATAGTTCTGAAGTTCAAGTTGAATCAAGCTTTGACGAAGAGTCTATAAATGTATCTGTTAGCCCTATCAAAGTGCATCCAGCATCACTTCAAGATATACACAATAAGGTTGAGTCAATATTGGGAACAATTGCTGTTGATGATGAAAAAATTAAACAAATAGAGGAAGCAACACGGTTACAGTCAAAGAGTGATCAGTGGTATTCCCAAAGAATGCTCAGGATAACTGCATCAAAGTGTAAGCGTGCATTAATAAATGAATCTACAAGCCCAACTAAAGCTATGAAAGAAATTCTCAGTTACAATAAACACTTTGAATCTCATCACATGAGAGATGGTATAGAGTGCGAACAGCAAACTATCAACACATATTGCAAACTTACTGGGAACAAGGTAGAACAGTGTGGTTTCTTTGTATCGAAATCACGTCCATATCTGGGAGCCTCTCCTGATGGACTTATCATACCTGATGGACTCATTGAAGTAAAGCGAATTCACCCACATGATGGGGAAACCTTGGAGCAAGCTCTCCAAAGACAGCACATTGTAAAACATAGTGGTGGATCTTTAGTTATTAATAGAAATCATTCATATTATTATCAAGTGCAGTTGCAGTTGTTCTGTGCCCAAAGAAAATGGGCAGACTTTGTTGCTTTCGATGGTAGACATTTGTTTATCGACACCATTTGCTATAATCAGGATTTTATGGATGTTAATTTGCCCAGACTACATCAATTCTACTACAATGTACTTCTACTGGAACTTGCATACCCAAGGGTGAAAGATGGATTTGAAAGAATTGGGAAGTTTGGTATTGACTATAAAACATTATGTAAATACAGACAAAATTAATGTTAGTTATTGATATGTTGGATTGATTTTTATGAGACTGGGAGAGAAAAGTAAACCACATTTAGTTTTTAATATGTTAGATTACTTATAACTTTTGATTCAGATTTTAAAGTTAATAAAGAAAAGAAGTCTGATGTTTACTACCACCTATTTAATTAATAGTTTGCCTATTTGTAATAATCACTCCAACATACAGTGTATGTTACTATACATTTAAACAACATATATAGTTATATTTTTATTTTGTTGTTTATTATTTGTTGAGCTTTTTTAACATGAGCCTCGTTGCTCGGAAATTTGGGCGACCACTTCCCACGTTATTCGATATTAAATATATTATTATTACCATTATTATTATAATCTTTCTACCAGTATTAAATATTAGACATAATCTTTTTGCATGATATTCTTTAATAACACATTTAGTATTAGTATTGATAAATGCTTTAATTTGTTCATATCAAAAACATTTGCTGAGAAAAACACCAGAACAAGGAAATAATTAATCAATCAGTTTTGATTTACATGTCAAATTGATTTTGATATTCAAGTCTAAAGTCTTTCTTTGCTAAATAAAGCTACAGATATCCGATTAACTAAATGGGAAATTATGTAAATGCTGTCACAGTCGGAATGTTTCAGGAGCTTATTAGAATAAACAGTAAAAGTGAAGCCTAGAAATTATGTGTGATGAATATATTCATTTCCCATTTATCTAATGCAATGTTACATGAAATGTAAATTATGAATGTAGAAAAAAAATCATGGTAAATGTACTATGATGTCATATCAAACATAAAATTGTAATCATTTCAAAGAAAGCAATCGATTGATAATAATTTATTATAACTGTATTGAAAAAGCTCACAGTCCAGCTGGGTAATCATCAATTTGTTATTTCAATCAGCCTAAATACATGTATCTGCACTTTTTATAATTTAAATAAAATAAAATATTTCACTTTAAGATTGGTGGTTGAAAATTAACTAGATATGCACATACTGTAAATATCTGCTCTGCTAAATGAGACATACTTAATCTTACTTCTCTATCTAGAATATGGTAGGTTTTAATTCTTTGAATGGCCCTCTCAACATGAATTCTTGCTTCGGCTATTCTTTCCGATCTTTTCCCTTCCACTGCTTTCAGCTGAGACCTCCCTTGCCCTTTAAAATCAGGGATAGTAAGCTTAACTCCAGAATTACTCATGACATCACTAATATCAAATCCTCGATCGGCCATGACTTCATCCCCAGGTTGCAACTTAGCTATGAAATCAACACTATTTTCTGTAATAAACTTGTCAGATGTGCGTCCTCCCCAGCCCTTGGAAACATACACAATTGACCCACATGCATTTATAGCTACTAGAAACTTAAAAGTTGTATGGCTCTTGTAGTTGGAATAGATCTCTTTGTTTGCTTTGAGTGATGATGGTTTCTCTGTAAAAATCTCAGTACAGTCAACAATAACCTTCAAGTTAGGAAAGTTGGAGAACTGTTCCGCTCTACCTAGTTCATCGCAATGCTGTGGCATTTGACATAATTCTTTAAGGTTAAAATATAGTAAGTTGATCCAAGTTGAAAAGATCCTACTCACAGTTGACTCGCTAATATTAAATCTAACAGCTAAATCAGTTTGTGTGAGGCCCACTCGTATACGAAGTAGAGATAGAAAAAACTCTTCTTCTAAAGACGGCTTGGACTTTTCACCTCGATTGCTTGAAGAAATATTTTCTTTTAGTTCCATTTTGGATCCATTCCAGGTTTTCTTCTTTTGTAGTGCAACAGAGTTTAGATATTTGAGTAGTGCCTCAAATGTACCATAGTTTGAAAATCCAGTGAAAAAAGAAAAATTTCTTATCGTAAAGTCTAATGCTCTCCAACGTGACACATCGTGATTTTAAAATATCAATCTCCTTTTGAAGTTCAAAATTTTTGTCTTTCAATGCCTTAAGTTCCTCAATAACTAATGCATCGATCTTCATAGAGTTAGGATCGATTTGACTCTTACAGTAGTCATGTCCATTGAGGGGGTGAGTTAGTGGTAGACAATTACTCCATATTTTGTGGTCATCTAAGCTCTCTTCTAGTTGTTTGGGTCTGCCTTTAACTGTCTGTAATTCCTAAAAAAAAATTAACAACGATGATCAGTTCATACGTAATCATGGTAAGTACAACACTCGGCAAAGGTGAAACATTGACATAATTTTTATGGCTGTTACTCACTTGAAGTATTCGCCTTCTCTTTAGTTTTGGTTCACTTGCCTGCTCAAATTCAGCCTTCGCACTATTCCTGCTAGTTCTAGGTGTTTCCTTAGCTTTATGATTGTAAGCAAAAATTGAAGGAACATATCCTGGATGGTATGGATCGTCACTTTTTGAGCCATTGACGAAGTGAGTAGAACAGAGTCTAGTGTGGTCAGTTGGTTGAAAATTTTCTCGTCGAATTCTTTGAAGCCACGCTCTTCTTCTGGTTTTATGTTTTGGAATTCTATAAAACTGAAGTTCGGGATTTTTTCTACGACTATTTGAACAACCATGAGCGCAACAAAAGTCGTTTTTGCCCATGGTTGATCAATTTACTGCACGAAAACAAACCAAGATGGCGGCCATTCAGTGACAGTGAAAAAGCATTTACCCCCCAAGGCGCAAGGCATTATGGGTTCAATGCAAGTAGCGAATCGATTGGCTATATATGAAATACCACCAAGCATACCCAATGAACTGAAACATATCAATGTCTGTCATAAGTTCCAATTAATTTTGTCCAATATTAGTCATTTTCAACATAGCATCCCAAATCAAACCAGGACTTGTGAATTAATGACAAGGATCCAGTTTGTAGTATTGTAAACATGTTTTCCTAAAATTTTCAAACACAGCTAATAGAAGGATGTCAGATTCAAGATATAAATCATGGTACTCTCCCATATTTTTAAGAGAGAATGATTATGTCCAACACATTTCTAGCATGTTTATATTCTTCATCAGTGATATGTTGATTATTCATAATACTATAAAAGTCCTCTTTTCTTGGCAACTTTTCATCAAGCTTATTGAATGAATCCATGTAGTCGTATGGGTAGATGCCTTTTTTGTTTCATCAGATTGAGTTTTTAATTTTGCAATTCTTGGGAGGTATATTTGAATGATTCTTTTGGTAGATTACTCACTAATTTTCTAAACTAAAGCTTATCAATTGGAATTTGTCTATGAAGGCCATATATTTTTCCATATTGATTAGAATAACATTTATATTCATTTGTTTTTCTTCATCTTTCTTATTTTAATAATTGAACATGTTTTTAAGTAATTTCACCAATTTCCAGCATTATGAAATGAGAGTCATACCCTCGTAGATTATAAAATATAACAGGAATTTTTGCTTCTTCTGGTTTTAATGAGTTTTAAATTACAATTTTGATGAGCTGATCCTCTGTATTTTCCAGTAATAGGACAGTGGTCTCTAACACGTTTGTCTTTATTTTTGTATTTCTTATCACAGATGTGACATTTAGACGCTTTTTGAAATTCTTCTTTATTTTCTAAATTGTTAATAATTGTTTGTGCTTTGCTTTTGAAATATGCTGTTTTAAAAACTATTTCATCTTTTTCCTGTTTACTGAATGTGACCTTTAGCGTTTTAATAAATTTGAGACCCTTCATTGATGATAATATGTTTTTCAGGTGATAATAGCCTTTCTTGTATTTTTTAATTGAATTAATGGGTCTTTATTGTTTTTAATGCTAATTTCATATGACTAAGTATTACCTTTCAAGGCTTTACTCGTTTGTTCAATTTTAGTCCTAGGAAGTGGGACTGGTTTTTTAACAAACTGTTTAGTCCTTGGTGTTGCAATAGGTTTGTAATCATCTCTAAATTGAGGTGGTGGTGGAATGATATTGTCTTCATACTCCTGTACCATTTGTTTATCACTCTTACGAGGCGTTGGAATTGGTTTGATAGTTCTTGGCCTAGGTGTTGGTTTGGTATCATCTACCACTATTATTCGTAGCTTCATAGGTTTCTCTTGCTTCAAGTGCAATTTAATTAACTGAGATTTACTGAGCTTCTTAAGATCACTCTTATTCAACATATCTATATTACTGCTAGATATTTCTGATTTCATTCTATATATTATTACTATAGATATTATTTTTTTAAATGTCTTCAATCAGTGCGTTTTAAATAGGTTAAGAAATTTATAAGATCCAATCGTGGATCCTTTAAACTATTAAATGGTTTACACCAATAGATGGTATAGAATGTCTTCAACCTGCTTACGATCAGTTGTAGCTCGTAGTATTACATTAGTAAAATCATTAGTATTTCGTATGATGTAGTGCGATGTACTTTTTTGAATAGTAACACCACTATTTAGTTCATCAATAAATTCAGGATATTTTTTACCAGCCGCTTTTTCGTCAAGTTTATCTAAAAGTTGATTAACATACTGTTTTGTTAGTATGTCACTCTGTTGTTTGTTTACGATGGTTTTAATATCGTTCACAGGTTTCCTCTTTTCACTTTGTTTTTATTGAGTAAATGTTGGAAGAAATGGTGATCGTCTAGTATGACACTTTCAACTTCAACTCGCTTCATTTTGGATATTTGGAAACCCTTCTTAACATTAAGGACTTCTTTCTTTAACTCTTTAACGGTAAAGTTTTTAAGATGATTTTTCAGTCGATTTTTTTAATTGATTTCTCATTAAATTCTATATTATTGATATAGAAATTCTATATTATTAATATAGATATTTATTTCCTATAAAGTGACTTCAATAATTTATTCTCTCTGTATGATGTCTATTAATGTCTCGATTATGATGTCGTTTTCATCTCTCATCCTTATTTTTTTTTCGGAGCTTTATTGTTTCCAGATAACAATGCCTTCCGGCTAATAATGTATAATTACATCTGTTATCACATATTTTACAATACCATGGTATATTTAACATATATTTTGTCTTGTTATTAGTCCTTTCTTCATTTGTTAAGACTCTTGGACGACCACGACCTCTCTTGACAGTCTGATCCATTATATATATACTATATATAATAATATATCTTTAAATAGATATGTACTTTGAAGCTTGTCCATCAGTCAGTTTTTATAACTAGTTTAAAGTAATAAAAATATTTTCATATATTATATATAATGAAATTAGAAGGGATTAAACCATCTTGTTGCATAAAAGAAAATAATAACCCAAAAGGAAATGTAGCAGAAATTATAAAACTTATTATAGTCTCGATGATGTAAATTATAAAAAATTAATGGAAAATAAAGACATTATTGATCGATTCGAGTGTAGTTAGGAAAGGAGAGGAGAAAGGAGTTAAGTACTTTCATAATACGGTTAAAACACTTCTTTCAAGCGATGAAAAATGTTATATGGTGTTTAATGAAATTTGAGAAAGTAACTATGAGTATTATTTTATTGATAGAAAAATAATTTGTAATATGAATGATATGCATTTTAGAACAATATTAGATAGTATAAAAACAAAAAATAACAATATGTACACAAAATATGAATAAATGTACAATATTTCAACATTACTGTAATAAAACAAAATTTCTTTTTAAGTCATAAGCATAGAGCATGATTGTAATGTTAACTTTTCACAATTCAATTCAGAACAATTTCAGTTTATGTGCTACAACCTTAAATTTATATGTTTTTAAAAATACAGCCAGAAACAAAATTATTTTTGGCTACCATTAGTAGCAAAAAAAAGCAAATACGGTATCGATTGTTATAATATACGTTAGATAATTCGGTTTAAATATTTTTATATATCCTTTAAGTCTTTGATTGGAATCCAACTGTTAAAGTCATCACTATATCCTTTCCACTTCACCAAAGCTTGTTTCTTGTTATAATCTCTTCGAATCACTTTATCAATTCTAAATCCTTTAACAATTCAGGTTCATAAAAAACCCCTTCAATCTCTTTATCATTAAGATCCTTTATTTTATAAGTGATTGGATTAGTGTATTGGATCTTATCTATTATAAATAATTCTTCTGTCCAGTTTGGGGTATAACCCTTGTCATACACATTCCGTTTATACTTAAATATTCGAACCTTATCACCTATTTTAAATTTCGGTTTCTGTTTTGATATTTCCATGTCACCATATAAATTGAAATATACTAAACCTTTATTCTTTTTCTTTGATGCTTCGACAGGTGTCATTTTTATTGAACTGTGCTTAGTGTTGTTGTACTTTTCACCAATTTAGGTAGTATATCTAAATACTGTGTATTACCTTGGACAGTGAACTGTTTTCACATTTTTGTCTTTATCGTTCTATTCCATCGTTCACAAACACTACTTTTTTCTTCATTTTATGTTGACTACAATGTGATTTTATTCTTATCTAGGAGGTCCTTCACGTGTTTGTTATAATATTCTTTGCCCTTATCTGTCCATAATAATTTTGTTTTTCGACCTTCATTGAATATCGATTTAAATGCCTCAGCAACGGATTCACCTGTTCTATTTTTTAAAGGAACAACCCAACCGTATTTACTAAATACGTCTAAAACCATATGAAGGTATCTAAAACCCTTATTCGATTAACTAAAATTTTGCATTTCAACAAGATCAGAACACCATATTTCATCAATATGATTGACAATAATTCTTCTAGTTTTAAATCTTCTTTTGATTGGTTTATGTAACTAATCGGCTAATTGTTGAGCCCCATCGTTATTACTCAACGCCCTCTTCCGTTTTTTTACTTTTTTACTTCTTTACTCCACACCTAATTTAGCTTCTACTGCAATTGCATTTCTAGCCAAAACATGCCATCATTGATTTTCTTTCCAACGAATCGCATCTAATGATTTGACCATTTTTCGATCAGCCTCATTCTTACATTAACGTGCTCACTTTTTGGCTTATTCACACAAACACCATAGTCCACATCATGTTGCATACCAACAGCATCTGTTTTACCTGTCGGTTTTTGATAAATTTCTAATATCTTACCAGTATTTAGATTATGCTTCAGTTGCTCTTCAAGGGCATTGCCTGGTCCTGTATATCGATGGCCTGGCATTACAATCCCTTTTTAGGAGCAACCTTAAGATGTTATTTATGAAGGTCGACACCACTACCAAGTTTCTTAGACAGTGAATCTATTTACAGAAAGATGTCGTTTATAAAATTCCTTGTTCCAACTGTTCGTGGTGCTACATTGGGGAAACAGGTAGATCATT
>JAOCNB020091493.1:0-11834 GCA_026546465.2 Palythoa caribaeorum | reverse complement strand
ATATCAATAATGGCTGGGACTTGTAACTTTCGAAAGGCGATTTTGTCGCTTTTCTCTAGAGAACGTAAAAAATCTAATGATTCATTTTAATTCAAAATTTTTAATACAGTTCGAAAGCCCGCTCTATAAGCTTTAATTTGATATCTAGGTTTAGTTATCTACGGTTTAAAACAGATGTGCTGTAGCGATTTGATGCAAAACACCCCTGAAGGTATACGGTAACCTTAATTAAATACGCTACTATTTACTCTACAAGCGTTTACATACATCTGATGGTGGACCTCCAAATGAGTTGAAATATACTTTCGTTCAGCGTGTGGCAGCTTTTCCTCGATCTTCAAAGCCTTAGGACGGCCATCAAATCAAGGAACAAGGTAAGATAGAGACCAGATTTAGAATTCAGAGCCATTTCAGTATCAATATCATGATCACATGCTGTTCTCAAGGAGCTAACTTTGGTCACTGTACCGTAACCACGTGGTGACGCCTAGCTAGGTTATTGTTTGCAATTGATATGGTAAAACGCGCGGTAAAACGGGTTTTTTGATTGAGGCTGTTGTTGTAAAATCATAATTAACTAAAGTATGAATATACGTTAACCTTTATTGAACGTAACGGTTAAATAATCTACCCGCCTGGGCCCGTACGGATACAATAAAAATATTTTAGCTCGCTTCGCTTCACTGAAACGATAGCGAGTGATTTTGATAACGTGATAAGAACGAGTCGCTGTAAGGGAGTTTTTTGTCCAATCCTGTTTGTTTGTTTGTTTGTTTGTGTGTTAGCATTAGCAAAGAAATTTCTAGAACTCGTTCTAAAAATACCGAATTCGAAATTCAGAAATAAAAGCCAAAAACAAAAATAACCTAAAAATTATCTGCCAAGGTTTTTCATGTTGGTTTGTGACTAACGATTTCGCCCAATTTGAAATTAGCCCTATAGGACGATTTTTATCAATCGATAGCTCCGTTCGGCGCTCCAAGTTCAAGTTTCAAGTTTTTATTATTTCACACTCTTTACAGGATAAAGGAACTTAAGATAAAATGATTTACAATGATACAGAAAGATACAAGCAGAAATTAACAACATGACTACTGATTGGGGCTATCACGTTATCTAATCTTCCACAGATTTTATTTGCTGTTCTGTTGGCCTCCGCCGTGACCTCGGTAAAGCCGTCGACACTAAGCCTCGGTCAGTGCAGAGGACCAACCTGCTTTTAGGCCATGATAAACAAAAATTTGTTTAAAGGTTCACTTTGTGCATTAACTGATTAAGGTTGAGTTCTTTTGCCTGGTTACTGTAGAAGTTAGTTTTCGTTTCCTCAAATGTATACGAACTGCTTCGTTTCCTGTGTCATGCAGCAGCCAAAACAAGGCTTGGACACAATGAAGCTCTCCGCCCCCTGCCAGCGGGCCGAAACTCCCTGTAGTAATTAAGCAATTTTATCCTTGCTCTAATTATTTTATAACAAATAAGCTTATTGAGAAAAACAGAGAAAAGACATACTAAAAGTCTGTAAACGTCATTTTCCCGCCAAAAAACGTTAAAATTGAGAAACAAAAAACATACGACTGTTTTGGAATACAAAGTTCTACCATCTTGCAAAATTTGGGCACAAACGGATAAAAACTGCAAAAGTAGTTCCTACGTTGCCACATTTGGCGTTTTTTATGCCCAACGTGGAAAAGTTTTAAAATGATTGTGTTTTCCCTCCAGAATTGTCGTTCCAGTAAGCAGTCATAATCTGTCGTTATAATATATCACAGGGCAAAAACCCAAATTTACTTATCTTTAAGTACTGATTAAAGTTCCTTAAAGTCTTTACATAAACTTTAGTGGAATGCATAAACATACTTAAACTTTACTAAATTTGATGAGGCCCCTAAATGTGTATTTAATTATCATTTAGAATATCTTTAATAGTCTTCAGCTTTAGTAGTAAATTATGAAAGCTTACCAGTAAAGTTTCTTAAATCTAATCTTCCCAAAATGCATGTTTAGTTCAGCTTTAATTGAGCTTTCAGGTTTCAAAGGGTTTAATGACCTTTTAAATCAACAATTGAAGCTAAGCTCTACTCCCATGCAGACTCTCCGGCGGTTAAAACATCAAATTTTTGTTCCCATATCTTATCAGAAAATGTGTCAGTCTATGATATCAGCATTACAAAAGGTGAAGAACATTGCAACGTTTATCATAAACGTGATCCAAAAACAATTTGGGTCAAATGGAACGGCCATTGTGAATGATACAAGAACGATGATCACATGCAGTGACAACACGTGCTCTTGTAAGAATCTTGCTTTGGTCAAAGCGAAGTCGCTCTTTTTATAAAAATAAAATACTAAATAAAATGCATATTTTAAAGTTTGTTTCTTTCAAGTACTTTTTAGTTAGCAAATATACCACAATGGTAGCTAGCTTGGTAAATCATTATTTTAAAATCTTGCTACAGATATGTTTACACAGAATTTAAATATTTAGGTAGACTTTGCCATAAGGCATAAACGGGCTTTTTAATAATTTGTTTACGTTGCATTTTGATAATTTTCTTTTTGGATATGCCAATAAAATACAAAATGATAGTTTCACAATCGATATATGTACCAATCGATTCCAAAACGCTGTTTTAGACAGCTATACAATATGCATATATAAACTCCATAAGAATCCTGAATAATTCACAACCCTCACCTGATTTTTTATCCTTTTCCTTTCGCCAACTTTTCAACAAAATACAAACAGTCTTTTATCTTGTTGATTTTCCAAACCTTTTCCTTGTGAAGGTGCTTCAAACTTCTATTGAATTTACATTTCGTTCTTTTAGTTTTCCAAATGAGATGTTTTCAAAGAAGTTTCGAGTATTTCCATCTGCCGACTGTCAGCAAACAATTCATATTATTTACTCGCACAGTCTGCTGATGAACACCGGTTGTTCAGCGTATTAGCTTGACAGCGAAAATTATTCTCTGCTTCATTCAGTTTTTCTCTTTGAGGCAATGGAAGAAAATTTGGCATTTTGTATGCTTCTGGCTCTGTTGACTGTAAGCAAGCAAGTCAGCGACTGCTCGCACACGGTCTGCTGATAAACACGGTACCAAACAGTGGACGGCGTATCACGGCTTGACAGACCCGAAGTTTTTGACCGTCCTCATTTATAACTTTAAAACCAGCTGTAGTCAAGTGATGGTATATAAAAACAAATTTCTCAATGCTGCTGTCCTTACTATACAGTGTAGAACTACGACGCGGGAACATTATAAGAACTACAAAAATAATTAAGCGCGAAACTCGTATAGGCTGTCTATGATCTAAAGGTCACGGGCCATTAAAATCTCATTGGTTCTCCGTTATGTCCTTAGTTATCGAATTACTTGTATATAGCTGAATTGTTGTAGATACATTATATCGGTTTCCTATCCTCTAGGGCCTTGCTACAACAATTAAGGATTACTTGCACCTCAGTTTGATTTTTTATTTGCTTACCTAAACTGTATGTCAAGTTCAAGTCGGTAACCGTTACGAATAACGTCTAGAATCCAATAAGTAGATTCGATACTTGCCCAAAATGGGCCACAAGTCTTAACTCTGTCCTTAAGTATAAGCGGGGAAATACCTTGTTTCTACTCAAAAAGACTCTGAGCTAAGGATCGCTCGTTGGAAAAGTCAAATGAGTACTTATCTTGTCGGAGAAGTTCACTAAACTCCGTTTCCAAACTGTCCTGACTGGTCGCAGGCGCTACGAAATCAGGATTAGGTGAATTAGAGTCCAAAAATCCAGAAACTTCTGACTTAAGTGATTTCCAGAAAGACCTATCAGGGACGCCTTGTGGCAGGCAGTATGGTGGTGCTGGAGAACGTGAAGTGAGATTTTCCGAAGCGCACAGGGCTGTCTCTACACCAGTGGGAAGGAGATCCACAGTACCTGCACTGGGAAACCCGGGAACTTGACTGGCAATAGTCGCGTGGGTTGTAGTATGGCTGATATGGGGCTGGTTGGGCGAAGGGAGGCTGCCATTGTTGACCAAATTGTTGTCGGGGTCCTCCAGGAAACTGAGTAGCTCTTTGACTTTTGAACGAAGACTCTTTAGCATTTTTCTTCCGGCGTTGTCTTTCTTGAAGTTTCAACGCTTCCTTTTCAGCGGCTCTTATCTTTTTGCTATCTTCCTCTCCCAAAGAAACGGGAATGGCCTCTTACTGTTTAACCGTTAGCCAGCCGGCCTCGGAGGTATAGGCAATCCGAATAACTCTATTTCTTTCTTCGACTAAATTAACAGTTTCCTCAAGGAGTGTAAATGCCTCTGTATTAAACTAGGTTGCGATGTCAAGACTAGAGGTTATCAAACACTTGCTTATTGAATGTGAAATTCTTTTTGTTACCGTCCCGCTTGAATGAAAAATCACGAGATTCCTTCATTCGTTTAGAAGCGATCAGAGCTTCCTTTGCTCCGTCTCGAGCCTCAGCAAACTCAGTCTGTAGCCTCTCCTTGTGAGATGCAAGTTCTTTACGAACAAAGTTTTAATAATCGTCCAAATCTTGTTTCGTAACTGCTCCGTCTTCCATTACGCAATACCGAAAAATTCGAAAACCCGGTGAAGCGTAATGCTAACTGGTAAAGTCAAGTAAATAGTAATTGTGATGCGCTGAATAAATACTGAATGAGAAATCCCGAGGGATTGCGCGAGGCACGAATATAAACACATTTTCCTGATATGCAAATTAGCATAGCTATGACGTCAAGTGGTGTTCAGAGTTTTGGCAGAAATGTAAATAACAAAGTCTGGTGACATGGAAACAAAAACACTAAAATAAATATTTTTACCGCAGGCTGCATGTTATTACTTCACCACGTTTGACTGATATCTGCCCATAAATGGGTGAGATATGGCTTCCTTTACTAAAGCTCTGAACAGCACTTGACGTCATACCTATGCTAATTTGCATATCAGGAAAATCAAAATATCTTTGGAAGGAAGTACGAAATTAAAATGCCGTAAATGCCATTGTTACTTATTTTTGAATAGACATGTTTTAGTTCCATAAGATTTTTCGTGTTATAGGCATTTTAAAAACGTTTCCCAATTTTGCAATCGTGGTTGTTGCAGAGTAAGTAAAAATGTTGGACTCTTCAATCTTGGCAAATGAGCCGACGTTCTTGCGAACGAGGCTGTTTTGTCTTGGGTTTTTGTAGACTTCCGCTTCTCTAGTGACAAGAGAGTAAACATTGTGCAGATTTGAACATAAACAGTCTAATAAATTTTAAAACCTGATTAAGCATACAGGTCAATCATGGACTATTTCTGTGTTCAATCGAACAATGATAAAGAAGACGTTATAGGTTTGATTCAATCTGAAAGTGTGTGCTACCATCCAGAAACGGAGTCGGTCATTTTAAATCTCAACAACGAGGGAAGAACAGAGGATAGGCCTGTGACAGAAACGGTACTTGTCACAAACTTGCAATGATGTTTGTTTAGATTTATTGCACGTATGTTTTGTTATTTTAATCAAATTTCTGTTTATTTTTAAAGGAATTGTTGCGAGCGAGCGTCTATGTAGATGATGCGAAATGTGGCCGGTGTGGGGACTTCGGAAAAACTCCGAGAGAGCTGTGGTTCGTGAAAAAACATAACAAAACGCATTTTTGTTCTTTTTTCTCTATAGTTTCACAAGAAAATCTATAACTTCTCACTACGTTTTTGCTTCTTGCATTGTGTAGGTTATACAAGATTTACAATATGCTAGTGTTGCGGATGATTGTTTATTTCGTGGTATGGTTGGACTTGTCTTTGGCTCTATTTGAAGAACCCTCTCTACCAGGACTTGCGCTGCCTTACTGGGTAGGTCAAATATTTTCTTGTCCATAAATATAGAATCAGTTTTATTGTAAATTCAAATGAGCACCTTCAAAAATACAAAACAGTGAGTAATATAGATCAATCAAAACAAAATGACGGCATAAATAAAGGATATCTATATCATTTATCCATAATATACAAGGACGCAGAGAGAGTAAAAGGAAATTTCGCTACACTCTAAAACGTTAAAAAACGTTAAAATTAAATTTCCCTTGAGACTGAACGCAACATTGGATGTTGCACGAAGGAAATACTCGATTGTCAGAAGGTGTAAAACTATTGTATTCATAAATTCTGTGTTTATTGAATCAAAGTTTTTCTCTACGGGTACTGTGGTTACTCAGAATAAGGTGTCCAAACAAGTCAGTTGAAAGCTATTTCATTATCGTATTCGACGTTGCTAAGGATAACGACTTGCAAAAATATAGAAAATTAAAATAGCATTGGTTTTTAGAATATATACTATCACCGTCGGAAATATTTTGGTAACAAACCTGGCTGGCTGCTGCACAAAAATTCTCAGCTCGATCCCTGGGAGAAGGAAAGATCGATATCGAGTATAGTATAACTATGAATATTATACTACAAACGTCGACTTGCATATGCTATTTTTAAGTAGCTGTGTTCTTCTAATACTTAATAATTACTCTGTAGATTTCTGCGAAAATCTTGTACATTTCACTAAATTTGTCGATACAAAAATCAGAATATCGAATTTAATTTGGATTGGTAAATGAAATATTAAAATATGAATAATCTCAATCCAAATGCTTATTTAATCCAAATAATTCAAGACTCACTAAGGCAAGAGTAAGGGTGGATTACAATCCAAGATTGGATTTTTGGTCAAAGTGACAAATGAAACTCAAAATCTAGATTTGGCATTAAAAAATCCAGATTTGGATTTTACAAATGTTTTCCTATATCATGAATTCAATAATTAAAATACTATTTTTGATATAATATATCATTTAAGTAACATCATTTAAACTTTTCTTACAACCCATTTTGGAAAACTAGTTGCATGAGCCGTTGCAAGCCATAGTATGTTACATGGCAGGGCTGTAAATAACTTTTTTTCCACTTGACAGTACATATGTAACAGTTTAAGGGACTGAACACGAGTTTAGTATAAGTGGAGACTGGAGATAGAGTTTCGAATTCATAAAAACAGCAACAGTTGATCGAGAAAGACAGCTTTTTCATGTTGGTAAGACATTTGCTTTAAGGCTAGGCCCCACTGCCACGTATGTGGGACCTTGTTTAATCTTGCCCTTGTAGCTCTTTGCTTGTGACAAAATCCCTGTACCGTGCTGATGAGTCGTAACAGGACGAAACAGCTGTCCACGGTTGCTAATGTTACTTGCATTGTAGTTACATGGGTGAAGCTGGTTGTACGCATGCGTGTTGTTTCTGGCCAAACCGTCGAGCAGAGTTGGGGTGGCTGTTGCAGTTTAAAATGTTACATCTAGGCTATATAGACTGTATACTGTAACTATGATAGACTATATAGCCTACTACAATTTATAGTCTAACTATGTGACGCTTATTAATTATCAAATCGTATTGTTGGTGAACAATGAAGGATTCTGGCAGGTCTAGACAAGTTCTGCATGGAGATGAGCTGCGCACGAATTTCGCACTTTTTTGGATCTAATTTCATCCCTAATATACTACTAATACTTACACAGTTTAACGGTAAAATAGTCATCTTTTCATAAGATTGTGAAATAATCAAAGTATTTGTCAGAGATTTTAAAACTAATCTTTTTTTGTTTTAATAGCACCACTGAGTTCCATTGCTGTTTATCAACAGGTTACGATGCTGGTTGAATTATTTTGTCTGTATGTCATCTTCATCAGGACCTTCCATGTGTGGTCATTTGCTCCAGGAGTGAAGTTCTGGAGAGGCAAGAGAAATCGTATAATGATTGTTTTCATTGTGGTAAGTTTATTATACGCAAATTTAAAGAAATGGCTACCCTCTGTCAAGAGTATATCATAAGCACAAGGCCAATAAATTATAATTATAATTACCTTGATATTAAATAATGTCAGCGTATTCAAAATGCAAGTTTAGTTTTCTCAGTGAAATAGTACTCATAATGAAATAAGGGCTGCATGGTGGTGATAACAAATTATGGGAATTCAGAATTTTGTATTAATTTTGTTGTACAGATATCTGTTGATATGATACAAATAATAGATATCTGGTGTTTTACATCGTAAAACTGAGTTTTTAGAAATTTTAAAAGCTGTAAAATTTCTTCTTTTCTATTCAGCTAACATTTCTGGATATGATTATGTATATAATTATCAAGGAAGGTGTTAAACAACATGCCATAAGATGGACAAGAGCCTTACGACCTCTGTTGCTTGTTAATATTAGTGAAGGAAGGCAGGTGAGTAAATCATGCATTCATTATATTGTGGGATGTGCGCATTTGAAGCAGGGTACCCCGGGGGGGACGACTCCCAACGATTTTATTTGGGGGTGATGCTCGTCGTACCTCTTAGGGGCAAAAAATTCAAGGATTTGGTACCGCTTAAGGTGCGAGAGACGAAAAGTTGACATTGGCGTACCTTTTAGGGCTTCCTCAGTATCATAAAAACAGAGACACAAAATCGCGTAAGTATTCGATGATGTTGTCTTTAGCTTCATTAAATTGATTGAAATGTTGTTTGCATGTGCGCTTTTGGATGGTATCTCTTAGGGTTTGAAATCGACCTGAGCCACGCCCAAATTGGTACCTCTTAGGGTTCCACTGAAATTTTCCGACGAGCATCCCCGCCCCAAAAGGTTGGGAGTCCCCCCTTCCCCGGGCAGGGTACTAAATTGGGTTTAAGTTTAAAATATCGGGACCGATCTGTTTTGAAAAGTAGATAAATATGTAATTATGCTAAAAGTTTGACTCAGGTTTGCCCAGCTTACAAAAGAATTTGAGGATTTCTATTCCAAACTTTTGAGTCTGCAGTGTCTTCAGGTGCGCGTAAAATGCTGATACTGTCAGGACGTATTTATCGTCTATTTCTCTGTTTGTACTTCAGGACTTAAAAGATGAGTAGCAATGGGCAGTATTGTTCTGGTTCGTCTTGAAATCAGTCTCTGGACAGGGCTGCAATCGATTTCTTAGGGCGTAGTGTTTCTTGTGGCTAGAAAACTAAGCCAAGCCGAGTCGAATTGGATACCCTTCTTCATCCCCCCTCCCTGTTTATTGCAGTCTAAAATTTCAAAAACGGCTCTTACTTATTTGTACACGCTAGCCAGATTAGACGGTTCGCAAATTATGTTTGAAATTTCCAAAAGGCATCTTCCCGTTTTGCTAATTGCTCTTGCATTTGAGGATCAGAAACTCAAGTTTTTTTTCTCAGAAATCGTTGGACGGCTCATACACCTATATGCTGCGTATCATATTGAATATGAGCTGGCGGTACCACCACTCCGACATTTACCAGTTTGAAGACCCTTTCAGGATGTTTGACACGGTTCCCTGGAGGAGATTTGGTATTGCGGGTCACTGTCACAGGATCGAGAACTCGCTGCACACCACCCTATCCTCCGGGAATCATCTCATGGCAAGCGCTGTCCAGGCAGACAATCTCAAATGTTCATTGACATCCTCAAAAAAGAGGCAGGGATGGCCAACACTGCTAAGCTTGCTACCAGCATGACGAACTAAGAAGGCTGAGTTTTAAGACGTGCAGCTCGGCTGAGGCTGGCCTATACATACTTTACTGTTGTTACTATGTCAGATACTTTAATACAGTAAGAGAAAATGAATGATAGTTCAAACACTGACATGATTTGATGTTTAATGAATTCTATTTGTACCGTACTTTAGTTGCGAAGATCATTAAAGAATATAACGAAAACCATTCCTGGAATTGCAAGTGTCCTGGTTCTTTTCCTGCTGTCTATAGGGCTCTTTACACTACTTGGTGTAAAACTATTGGGGAAGAGGTAAGCGTCCGATTGCATAGTTTTCGTTATACATAATTATGAAATTCAAACACAAAGGTGTCATCTAAATATTTAGTAAATGCTATAAAACAGCGGTTTAAGTTACGTCGTTACGAATCAATCAGGAATTTGAATCTACTGTTCGACTTTGTCCTAGCAATCCACTATGTCTTGCTCAAAATATGTATGGGCCCTGGAAAACCTTAAAAATGCTGGACTTAGTCAAGTTGTTAAAACATTGGTCTCTCTACAGGATTTGTTTGGAATTTCTATTTAGAACGGGTTTATTGACTGCACAAAATTTTTTCAGGACGGAAGTCCTTCTTCATCTTCTTTAGCTAAATAAAATGTCAGCTTGTATTTCAAAATAAATGAAGTTTTTGGGAAAAATTGAGCTAAGTCCATATGGAAAACAATATTTGAAAACGGGTACACATCCTGTGGTTATATTTTCAGTGCTAAAATTGAGCCATCTATTTCTTTTTAGGAATCTCAAGGATGCCCATGACAAGCCCTACTTTTCAAACTACTTGGATACCTACTATAACCTCTACGTGCTCACTACGACTGCCAATAATCCAGATGTAACGTGAGTTTAATACGGCTGATTCTGGAGGGAAGGGGTGGTTAGCCTAGTTGGTAAGACGCCAGTCTGTTGTGCGGGAGGTTCAGGATTGAATCTAAGCCGGACCTTCAACAAGGGTCTTAAAATAATTTATTATATGACCGTGCAATTTCCTGCATTCTGATTGGTTCACGGGCGGTCTGTTAGAATGCTTATTCAGCCCACGGGCCGCATATGTGCGTAATCGGACCGGCTTCGCAGATGATGATTTTCAGAAAATTTTCAAAACTTGTAAAATTATTTTCAAACTATTTGAAAATACTTCCGAAATTTTCCAAAATATTTCCGAAGAATTTCAGAAAATCTTAAAAAATCTAAAAATGCGTAAGAAACAGTTTACGCAAACTATCGAATATTTCCCATGATTTCCGTAGACGAAGGCATGGGACAAATTACCGGAAGTAAAAAAAAGTCATATAATAAAGGATTTATTAACCTCGCTTGCTCAGTCTGTATGTAAAAATATCAGACCTCGGTCTTTTATGTACGATTCTTGCTGCGCTCGGTCCGTACTTGCAAGACCTCGGTCTGATATTTTTACGTACAGACCTTGCGCACGGTTAATAATCACTTATTAGTAAAAGGTTTTGCCTAATTGTTCTAACATCTACAAATGGTTGAATCTTCGCATCTTCTCGGATAAGGACGTCAAACCGAAGGAACAGTCTCTTGACCGTCCATCGAGGGACTTAAGAACCCATTGTATTTATCCAAAAAGAACAGGATAATTCCGATGGCGTGGTCTTTATTTGTTATTATTTAATATTATGTATTAGTTATAAACAAGTGCTGAAAAGCACTGACTGGGAGCACGTGTAGAGCTTTGTATTTGTAAATGTGACAGGGGCGCTACTTTCTTCAACATTTTGAACTCTAGTGTGCTTGCACAATGATGAATTTCCTTTGAGTGGTTGTTTATGATTCTGTTGTTAGACTACTGAATTTTGACTATAAGCGAAATAAGAGTAATCGAGCTGCATCAATTCACACATATGTTTTGATCACCAATTAAATACTGTATCAGTTCCATACATTAATGGGTAACATTTGATATCTTTCAGCAAGACAAAGGAACCATCAAAACTCGGAAAATTAGCCTTCGTCTCTTGTAAATAAGGTGGTGCATTATACGTAATTTCACATTTCCAGATAGCACTGAATAACAGATTAGGGGTGAACCATTAGACTTGGTGGGAGGGGGGGTGATCACTGCCAAAAAAAATGCATGCACAAGGATAATGTCAAAAAAAAAATTCATGCAAGCACTTACCTGCCAAAAATAAAATCTTGCAAGGTAATGAGGCAAATTTACATATTAAAAATATGTGAATTAATAGAGAGGGAAAAAAACCTTGCTCCGTTACAAAGTGGGAAATAAAAAGGGCGCC
>JAOCNB020091445.1:0-11834 GCA_026546465.2 Palythoa caribaeorum | reverse complement strand
ATAGCTGAAACTTTGCAATTTTACTAATGTCAACCTGCTCTTTCCATTTCTGGATGCCATTTTGTCATAGCTTATTGGTTTAAGGTAGTTGAGGTCACGTGACCCCCAGCTGCAAAAGGCCTATTTGAAGTCAAAGTTTATAGTGTGTGTAAGCTATTAACTAGTGAAGAAGAAATTCTCAACAAAACTATAGAGAAATACCACCACACAATCTTTTGTCAACCTTTGAAAAAAGGTGAAGAAATTTTTCAGGCTTAGAATTTTAGTTCTTGCATGGTCGAAACCTATATAGTTATAAACTACTGACCTTAATATTTCTGCTGTAATGAGGTAGTGCACTTTCACTTTCCATTCCCTCCATAGTGCTTAGTGCAAAATCTTCCTCTGCAATCCCTATATCTCCATCCCCTAGTACAATTACAGCGTTTTCAGAAGGCAACAGTCGTAGCTTTTGAATAACTGATGACTGAAGAAGACGAACACTTGTAAAACGCATCTTATACTTTAGTAAAGCTCTTTCGACTTGGTAAAACTTTTGATGTAAGTACATGTCTAACGAATACCGACCACCAATTCCATCGCGGAGAGAAACAACTTTTGTATGTGTTCCGGGAATGTTCTCAACACACTCAATTCGGGCTTCCAAAATTGCTTCTTGTGCACAGTGTTTACTGTCACAAATTGAATCAACTGTCATCTTCCGTTTTCTGGAAGATTCAAATCGTCCCTGATTCAGACTAAAATTACTCCACGATTGCTGGATTTCTGCTAAGATGATGGCTTTCGTAACTCCGGACGGATATTTGGACAGAAGAGCTGCCAATTTCACAGCAAGCCAACTCCAAGGCGGGCAACATTTGTTGTTTGTACGAGACTTTAAATAAAACCTCAACTCATCCATAGCTTTTGTGAACATAATTACTTTTTTATCGCTTCACTTCGAAAAATACAGCTAACAAACGACTATCTTTCCCGCCATTTGTACAAAGAAACCTGGCCTTCTTAAACGCGGGCCTGGCTACAAAGGCCTAGGTACCAGTCCAGTTGCGCGTTTGTTGTTCAAGATGGCGGAACTTTTTCTTAATGTAAGTTTGACGAGATAGATATTATTTTGAATACATTCTGTTAAAATGTAGAGATCTGGTTTTGGTGCGCAGGATGGCACTAAGGAATTTCGTCATACGACTGAGGATTTCCAGAAACGCAAGATGTTTTAGCTCGATTGGTAGAGATGAAAGTGTCATGAATGTGTTCGATAGAAAAGCTAAGAGACGACAGAAGAACAGAGCCGCTTTGTCGGAAGACGTTGCTGTTTACGATTATATCAGAGATGAGGTGTGTCATACATAACTAACGAGTCTGTGAAGGGACAGCGATTACTTTTATCTTTTTTCTTGCTTTGCATCTGGCAATTTTATCACTTACGAACTTATCTGCCAATTTTCGGCACTCTGACTCATATATGCTGGTACCCCTCAATATTAAGCCGGAGGGGGTTGGAGACCGGGCATATGTTAAGCATTTGAACTGATTCGACTTTTTCGTCAAAGTCCCCACCTAGCGGCAATTGAAGGTGGTCAATATAGTGGCTCCTTCTGCATGCATGTATTGTGGCAAAGATTACGTAAATGTAGTTTTATCCAATGACTAAACACTAAAATGAAGCTGAGCCCAACCCTCAATCAATCAAGAAGCACTTCCTCTGATATAAACAGAAAAACCCAAAATACTGAGTGCCATTTTCCCTTCCTCCTATAAGTTGTCACATATGTGAGCAAAATATGTCCAATATGAGGAGCTCAAAACCATGAGTTACTGATGGGAATCAAACCCATGACCTCTTATTCTAGTCAGGTGTTCTAACCACTGAGCTATAGGAACTCACACGGGGAATGGGCAAATTCAACACTAAGTTTTGTTGTGAACTTTGAAATTTATTATTGTATTTCCTCGAATAAATGCCGCCCTTGAATAAATGCTGCATCTGAGAGCCAAAATATTAATAAATGCCGCCCTCGAATAAATGCCGCACCCAAATCATAAAAAATTTAATAAACGCTGCGTCGTTTATGCGAGAAACTTATTCACGAAGCTGTGCATTTAGTCTGCTAGGTTTGTACAAGAAATGTTGACTACAGTTGATTGAATACTTTGTTAGGCTGCCTTCAAAATATGTGACAGGATATCTGATATTGCCAGGTAATTATTTTTTATATTGTTATCTATCCTATTATCTTATCTATTTTAAATTATTTGATATAATTATAAGGATAAAAGTATTCAGTTGTCTGTCAGTTCAAAAAGCCCTGGAAAAGTCCAGAAAAAAATGGAGATGTATGAACTCTTTCAGCACTGGGCAATTTATCAACATCTATCTTCTCCTTACAAAACTCAAACAAAATCATACAACTGGTAATAAGAAATAAGGAATTTATGAAGTGGAATAAGCTGTGGAAGTTGAAAACCAAAATTCTTCCAAATTGCTAAATAGAAAGTAGGGAGCTTAGTTGAGAGAATTTACCAACACATCATTTGTCGTGTTTGGGGCTTAATGTTTAATACACAGAGTCCAGTGGCTGTTTGTTATATTTTTAGAGTAACACATTTTCACTGGTCAATATTCGTAGAAAGTGATCTGGTAAAATTTTATGGACCAGGTGTACAGAAAAACAGTTCATTGAATGGAGAATCTGAAAAATTAGATACTGTATGTTACAGTGGTGCCACATAATGTACACTTCCAAATGCTTTGCCACCCTAGATGAAGCTAGTACTAAGTTTAGCCTCAAGATCAAATAAGTGCTGCACATAAATTGAGCAAAGCCTTCACTAAATCAACAGGTATCACAATTATTTGTTTGTGTATATGTAAATACCATGTATAAGTTGAGCCCCATTTTATTTGAAAATTTATACATTTTTAAAAGTTGGTCATTTTAATTTTTGCCCATGTATAAATTGAGGTCAGTTATTTAGGCTGATTTTCATGTCTCGAAACCTCAAATTATACTGGAGCAAATAATTTTGGTATGTCAAACCAATTTTAACCTTTGTCACTAATCCTTTCTAATTTATTATATTATACACAACTTGAATGAACCGGCGCCTTGGTTTGAGGTTGAGGACTGTGTGCCAAAGTTGAAGTGAAAGACAACTTTGCAAAGTCACAACAACAAACAGTTTTTGTGTGATTCGCAAACATTCAACAATTATTGACGAAATAAGATATTACAATTGAAGTTTTAAAGCTCAAGACCTTTGTAAATTGAATGAAACTTAAATAGCTTTCACTTAGAGTTTGGCACCCAGTTGCCAACCTCAAACCGAGGTCACGGCTCGTTCAAGTGGTGTATTTTAATTATGATTAATGTGCTCCACTCTGATGACAGATGTAGTTCCTGCTGAAATATGTCAATGAGATTTGTCATCAGCAGCATAAAATACCTACTCTATTATTGCTTAATATGAAATTTTTTGTTTTTTTCAACTTGGTAATAAACAAAACAGACATTTTCCATTCACACTGGATCTTGGTTGTGGGAGAGGTCACATTGCAAAACATGTCACAAAGGTACTGATATTGTTGCATTACTCATTGTACTAAGTAGTTAATAATACTTTTAATAAATGTAATTCGAAACTATTTCGGCTTTTCTACAAAAGAAAAATATAATATTATGACATCCAAAATTCATAGAGTTGAATTATTGTTTCAACTCAAAAGTAAAAATGAAACCAGTTCTTGTATCCATAATTTCAAAGTTTCAATAAAAATTGTCAAATATAACCCAGGGAATAAAACTTTGCCTGACAACCACAAAAATTTTTTTTGCTACTTGTCATCAGCAAAATGTACATGTATGTAATCATGACATCTTCAATTAGATAAAAAATTCTGTGACGTTTTGGCCTGAATTTGGATTGGTCTTTCCATCACCTCTTTCACCTTCCCCTTCCCCCTTCCCTTCAACATTTTCCCACTTTCCCTCCCCTTCCCCAATCTCTTTTTCTCTCTGTACGGTACTGTAGTAGTAAACTCTAAACAAAATCCTTTAATCTGTCTTATTATATGGCAGGCTTGCTGAGTGGGCAAAATGAAGCAAATTCTGTGTTCTGATAGGCCTACATCTTGCCCGCTTGGGATTGCCTGTTTTGTTCCCGCAAGAAACAAAATTGCGTGGAGCCAAATTATACATTGAGGTTTGGGCAATGGAGTTGCAAAAAGGGGAAGTGGTCAGTCAAAACAAAGAAAACAGACGAGTTTTGTAAATTTATTTGTCAATAAAAAACTACAAAATATATTAAAATTATGACACAAAGTAATATGAATACTGATGGAAGCATTTTGTCTTACGCAAAAAAAACTTGGCCAATATCCAGCAATCTTGACCTTATGCCTGTTCAATAATGCATATATATTGTTTTTACTAGTAGTAGCCTATCACCAGTTCATGCATTTTTTTTTTCTCATCTAAAGAAAAGGGTGTAGATGAGAAAAAATGACAAAAATGTATGATATTTATATATAATTTTTCTCTGCCTCAAATTCTCTATTATCAGTTGTATTCATCCTTAGAAAATAATGGTCACAGAGGTGAAACAACAGTTTAATGACAAAAAATTGGGCTCCACTGGAATAGTCACACTCTAACTCAACTAATCATGAATCTGTGCTCCCTGATGGTGCAGTGGTTAGCACTCCTGACTGCTATACAGGGAGATGTGGGTTTGAGTCCAGTTCAGGGTATATAGCAATTTAAGTGATTTTTCAATGATTGTAGATGAAAAAAGAAAAGACAAAATATATGAAATAATTTTTCTCTGCCTCAAACCCCTTATTGTCAACTACAACCAGTTAGTATACAGGGTATGTGATAACGTTCAGTAGATTTTTACTTACATCAGTTACTGTAGATACGAATATGTGATTTATAATATATAGCAATCATTATATTCATGCTATACAGGAGCAAGTTGGCAACCTTGTGCAGTGTGACATGGCAGAAAAGATGCTAGTGAGTATATTTAATTAGTATTTTCTCAACTAAAATGTTTTTAACTTAAACGATTATAAAGTTTGAGAAGTTTTGAATGTGTTGTGCAGAATTTAGGTTAACAATGTTAGTTTGTGTTTAAAGTAAGCACTTGTTATGAACTTTTACCTTAATCTATTTTAGGTTACTAGACAGTGACAATTTATATTTAATATTTAGTATTTCTTAAATATCAATAGTTATTGTTTTAAGTTGTAATAATTATAGACCCCATGCAAAAATGGTGGGGATTTTAATCTTCTTTTGTCTACATTCAAATTAGCCCTACTAGCCTTGTCCTTGTGTTTAAGTTTCAAAAGAAACGCTACTCGAAACGAGGCTGGTAGGGCAGCTGCCAGCATAAACTGCTACTCAATTTACCAATGTTGTAGTGGTGGCAGAAAAGAAGGCCACACAAATGTTTAACACTCAGCTGAGTTGGGGTTAAAGAACCTAGGACATTGCAGTTGGAGAACTGCGCCAACAACACCACCATTTCAACGGATATATTATTATATGGATACATGATAAGACATCTGGATAAAGACTTTTCCAATCAACAACATAACTGTTATTATTATTAATTGTTATTATTATTATTATTTATTATTATTATTATTATTATTATTATTATTATTATTATTATTATTATTATTATTATTATTAATATAGTAACCTAGTAGGGTAATGTTCTATATCTTAAAGGAACAGTGTCCCACTGTGGAGGTTCCAACATTCAAGGCTATAGTTGATGAAGAGTTTTTACCTTTCAAGGAAAACACATTTGATCTTGTGGTTAGCAGTTTAAGGTTGGTGTGACTGCTTGTAAATCCATTTTATAACATTGTTCAAAGTCTGAATATTATAACAAAAACTGTATTGACTTTTCTCAAATAATAATTTGCCATATGCATTATTCCAGAAATAATATTGATCTTAAGTATAATTCTCTTCTAGTCTACACTGGGTTAATGATTTACCAGGAACATTTAAACAGGTGTGTATTATATGTTAATTAATTAAAGATATTAATTAATTGACAAACATAAAATAAATTAAACAAATCACCATCATTCCAGAATTTGGCTACCCAGTCTAAATTAGCATATTATAGTTTTGAAAACCATGAATGGTTTGAGAAGTCTTATCAACAACTTAAAGGAGTTTTTTGTCAGGTCTTTAGCTGGTTAACACAAACCCACAAAGTTGCAAATAACTTGTTTGGTTTTTCAGTCATTTTTCTGATCAAAGGCTCGGTTTATGGGGCAAATCAAGAAACAAGCAAGATATAAATGTTTGTCATGCAACAACATAATTGTGTGTTCCAACACATTTTGTTAAGTACTTAACATGACACACTTAATGGTTTTGACGCATACATGGGGATTTTAGTTTTATTTCAAAGTAAGTGGCTTATTTCAATCAGAAAGATCAAGGATATCAGAGCCAAGTTTTGGCGGATATACATGTATTGCCATCTTTACTCGACAAATGCCTGATGTCCAGCCAGTATTTGCAGCCTTGAATCTTTGACTTTTGTCCTTTTTCCAACTTTTCAGAGACAGATTTGAGCTGTAGTTTTAGGATTAACATTTTTTCTTTGGAAAATTTGTTGTGTTTTATAAGCATAAATAGGAAACCATTCTTGTGAGTATTATTTTCTAGTGAGAACAAATTTACTTATCTAGAAAGGCATTGTAACTTAATCCTAATCATCACATTCCATACTGTTAGTATCTGAGCATTAAATTAATCACTGTTGCTGATATATGATGTAATTATGTTATAATTGAATAGAAGGGGATACTAAATATTTATCAGGCTATAACTCATGTCTGTCTCTATGAATAAAACAGGTTCATAATTGTCTCAAAGAGGATGGTGCTTTCCTTGGAGCTATTTATGGTGGTGACACTTTGTTTGAGCTTAGAAGTGCTCTGCAAATGGCTGAACTTGAGAGAGAAGGAGTGAGTTTTGTATTGAACTGCAGGGCTTACCATTTGACGTGAGTGATCACTCATGGCAAATTGACCTGAGAAGAGCAATGAATCTCTCATCTGTCCACTAGATTTTGCCTGCCTCATTGGTGAATACAGAGAAGGTCCTTTTTATGTATTTTCTTTTAAGATTTGTGTTTACTTTAATTTGTATTCAGAAAAATTCAGCAGATGACACTCAGACTCTTAAATGCTCATCAGGAAAAATACTAATATGAAGTTAAGTTTGTTTTATTAAAAGAGCTTTTATGTCCAAGCTACAGTACAACAAAGTTAACTTTTTTGGTAGGGCATACCATAAAGCCCACTCGGTTTTAACCCCTCGCCATCCTCCCCCATCCGGAAATAAGCCCATCCATTTGCCAACGAAGATATTTTCTGGATGTAAGCCTACCCAGATATAGCCCCCCCCCCCCTGATCCCCTGTTTATAAACCCATCTACTGTGTAGAATGGTAAGACTTATAGTTTTTTGTTCCATTCCAGATGTTCCAGTCACATAAGTGTTTTATAGATGTTTTTTTATAAAAATTCCATTTATGTGACGCACAATACATTTACAAATGTAACTCTATCAGTAATGGTATTTTAGCTTTAATTTGTTTCTCAGATATGTTTTATCTCGCCATTCCAAAATTTTCATTTATTCTGCTTATAAGCCAACAATACAAGTTTCAGGTTATGTAAACTAATTTAAAATTATTCTTATGTTATTCTCTTCAGGGATTTGCAGCTCATATTTCACCCTTTACTGAGATGAGGGACATTGGCAATCTGCTTACTAGGACAGGCTTCAACCTCACTACAATCGTAAGTCATCTGTGCTAATGTGTTTTATAAAAACGTACTGGCTTTTGTGTTTTGTATTTTTCAATATTATTTTCTCTAGTTGTATACTTATTAGGCAGATTCTTGCTGACACAATGTTTACAAACAAACCTTTCCAAATTGAAACACCTTTAAGACACTAAAATTAATAAAAAACCGTTTGTCTCAATCCACAAATCAAGGACTGGTTGATTCATTAGGCCAAACAAGTAATATCTGTGGTTCTAGTCACTTGACAAACCCTAACTATTTTTTGAGCACCACCCTATTAACATTTTATTGCTTCATTTGCCATGATATTAATTTTTTCAAAATAACTTTTAGCAACTATTTCTTATCAAGGAAAATGATAACAATTTGAAAGGTTAGACACTGACTATGGATACTGGTTTATATTCTATTTGTTGACAATGCTTAACTAAACATAATGTTGTGATGTGGTTGTGTCAGGTCATCTAGTTTTTAGCAATAATGAATGAGCAATATGCTTTATGTTCAACCCCAGTGATATCTTCTTACTTCTAAAACGAGATTTACATAAAAAATGAAAACAAAATGAATAAAAAATAAAATTAAAAAAATAATATTAAATCTGACTGACTGACCCTATTTTTTTCAGCGTAGGTGATGGGAACCACAGATATTGCTTTGTTTGGCCTTAATAACAATAACAATAACAATAACTGAAACTCTCTCCCATGCAGTAACATGTGTTAGAAGAACGAGACACTATTAATATCAGTATCAAGCTAAATCACTGTTTTTGTCATCTTAGGACTGCGATGAGCTGACCATTGGTTACCCAAGTATGTTTGAGCTTATGTATGATCTAAAAGGTAAAATGTTTATTTATTTATTTTACATGATAATATGAATATCTACTTTTTTACAGCCATACAGGGTTCGCACGTGCCTTGAAAATCCTTGAAAGTCCTTGAATCTCAAAATAAAAATTCAAGGCCTTGAAAGTCCTTGAAAATTGCAGTCAGTGCTGGAAAGTCCTTGAAATTTGTACTTAATTTCATCCAACTTAGATTCTAGAGTGCCTTACATGAAAATATGTGCTACTGGCAGAAATGTAGCAACACGTAATAGTAAAAGAACAAATAAAAACAATTAATCCTTTGATTTTGCAGTGCGCTTAAACCTTGAAAAACGGAAAATGCGTCCTTGAAAGTCCTTGAAAAGTCCTTGAATTTGTAGTCCAAAACAGCGTACGAACCCTGGCCATATGTAGAATCATTATATTATACAAACCCTTTTTCAGCTGAGTTTTCAAGAGTCTGAGTTTTTTTTTTTAAATTTCCTTCTGAATTTCGTAATGCATTAGACATTTTCTGAATCTACATGTCGAGAAATAATCACAAACAAAATGAATGGTCACTTTAGAAGATTTCAACTCTGGTTTAAAAGTTGAGACATTCTTTGTTTATCTGAAACTGATTTAAGCAGGTTCAGGATTGATCTGCTGTGCATTTACACTTGGAGAAAGTCTCACTATGTAATTTTTAAAGAAAGAGGAACAAATTAAAATGACTGAATGTTTTGCTGAGATGTAATTAACAGATTATGGCCTTCATTTTGTAGGAATGGGTGAAAACAATGCTGCATGGTCGAGAAAAAATCTATTGCACCGGGACACACTTCTCGCTGCTGCTTCTATATATGAAGGTTGGTAAAATAGACCAGTTTCAAGTTCTTAGTTGCCGCTGAGTTGAATGTCTGCAGATTTATTTTAACAGTTCTTGCCTTATTCAGAAATACCAGTCAGAGAGAGTGAGAAGTCACACGTCCAATAATACACACAGTTGTAAGTGGTGTAAAACTACATTGGTATTTATGAATATTTTAAACTTCCTAGCGAGGCTAATAATTATATTGTGAAAATGAATCTGTTATCATTGTAGTCAGCGGCACTTGCGAATCAGAAAATGGTCTATTGTGTTATTCAGTGCTTGTTGATGGTGGTTCATCCCCCCAGTCCCCCCATGGGGGTACTGTGCTCCCTCGCAAGTGCTATACGGGTATCTGCCGCCAAATAGGGTCCCAGTTTCAGCCTTCTGCTAAAAGAATGGAGTATATAATTTGCAAACCGTTTTAAGAACAGTGTACATGATTTAGCGGCACTCAAAAGTTCTTAAAATAAGAATAAAAAGTACATCCTCTTGACTTACTATGCTTTGTTACTTCTCGACAGCACGTGTGAAAAATGGATTTATTTTTGAAGCAGATGTAGTTTTCCCAGCATGGGTTGCATCCCTCTCCTTTAAACCATTTACCTCCTCCCACTGAGTTTTCAAAAGTCAAAGTCACAATATTGGCATAAAATTAACAATTTCAGAATTTGTTGAAAAAATGAACATTTTTAGAACTACTTGTAAGAACAAGAAAAATGAATGGTCACTTTGTCGACCTCGACATGTTTGTACATGTACAATTCTAACTTTTGAATAAACTTTCTGTATCACAGAAATGTACGGCTTGGAAGAAGGCGGTGTGCTGGCTACTTTCCAAATCCTGTTTTTTATTGGCTGGAAGCCACACCCTTCACAGGTTTGTACACCAGTAATTCAGTATGGATTTTGTTTTATTGGTTCATAGATAGTAGAAAAAAACACGCAGATTCTGTCAAGAATGGACATCCTCAGTTAGAACTAACACGATGACATGACACTGAAACCGAAAAAATATTCCATGGAGTTGAATATATACTTTAGAATCACCTTACAACGTGGGGCTCATGGGTTAACTACAGTAGGGTTTTTTGTGTGATTACTAAAGGCCACAGTTTTAATAAAAGCGGCATGCTGATTGGACGAAAAAAAAGTGCGGATTTCGTGAAAACTATTGTCAACGGAAAAATAAAATGAAAGCTTCCCTTCGACTGAAAAGAAAAAATTGTGAATGGCAAACTCTAAATTTACAACTGAAAATGAAGAATTTCCAAATTTTGAGCTTAAATTTCCGTTTTTAGAGCGACTAAAACAGTCAGCTTAAGCGAGCACTCGTCCTTGACGAATTGGACTTCAAGGAAACAAGACAGCTGTGGCGACTACAAAACGTCCACCAAATTATTCCAAAAAAATCCATTGACTGACTCATGAATTCCATGCTAAATTTCACTTGAATACCGATATTGGTTCTTCGCATGAAATTTAGCGTGGAATTCACGAGTCAGGATGTGGTTTTCCCATAGAAGAAATGCAAAGTGCTAAGGCGCATTGCCTTCTGTACTGGAGGTTTCCCGATTCTCAGTGACTCCAACGTTTGTCTCGAATTTCCTCTCATATGTGTAGCTTTAACTTTAAGTACCCCTAAAATGGAGCATTAAATTCCTGCCCAAGGTAATTTGGCCTGTTACTGTTGTATTTACTTCTAATATGTAAAAGCCATGAGTTAAACATGATTTATTTTTGTTCAACTTTCTTCGTCAAGTGAATCAAATAATAACTGCCTTTATCTTCTGATTTGAGTATTACGTTTTCTCTTTTTGATCTCGAGCTGGTGAAAATCGAACACAGGTTGTATCAGTAGTGAAGCTTTGTATCTACGTAGTAGAATTATCCGCTCTTTTCGCGGAAGGTCCGCAGAGCACCATACCTTAGAAGAAATGTTGAATCCAACCAGTTCCTTTTGAATGGTTTCAACGTTTTTACGTTCGTCCGTCCGTGCGTGCGCGCGCATACCACAGGGAGCGACAAGAGTTTTTCGGATTCGCCAAAAAAAATTGAACTTAGTTGCATAGTTGTGCGTAGAAATTAACGTCGATGCTGTGTGACTGGAAATCACAAGCCTCCAGTCCTACGTTCTCGCGAGACAAATCACTGTCTGAATTTGTCACTTGCAATAGGTTCGTGAAGCCTTAGCGTCCTTTTTCCAATCTACAGGGTTTGCACGCGTTTTGAAAGTCCTTGAATCTCAAAATAAAAATTCAAGGCCTTGAAAGTCCTTGAAAATTGCAGTCAGCGCTGGAAAGT
>JAOCNB020091416.1:0-11835 GCA_026546465.2 Palythoa caribaeorum | reverse complement strand
AGACTTCCAACTCAAAGGGAATTTGTTCGTTTCCCCTAAAATTTGCACAGTAGCTTCTTCTATATATGAAAACCAAAAGGTGTCTGCGTTTTTTGTTTTTTGAAAAACCTTTTGTTTTAGAGCAATTTTTGTACGGTCTTTAGACTTTTTTTTTAATTCTATTTGAAAAAGTGCCATAAATTTTCTCTGCAAGTGCAATTGAATATCAAAAAACGCAGACACGTTATTGAGCACTTTTTGTCCGGAAACAGCAGAATGATTAAATCATTAAATATCAATAATCGCTTGCATGGACTTGTCACCTTCCAAAGGCGATTTTGTCGCTCGTTTTTGGAGAAACTAAAAAATCTAAAGATTCATTTTGATTCAAGTTTTTTAATATAGTTCGAAAGCCAGCTCTATAAGCTTTAATTTAATATCTAGGTTTAGGTATCTCCGGTTTAGTACAGATGCACTGTATCGTTTTGACGCAAAACAGCCCTGAAGGTATACGGTAACTTTAAGGATGCGGCTCGAAAATCGCCCCAAAAAGTACATTTTTGAAATCCCAAACAGATGCTCTTAAACATAAATAGTGTTGGAGTAGAGCGTCCCTTTAATTGGGGGAAAGGACGGGTGAGAGAAGGAGGGGGAAGGGGATGAGAAGATTTTATCGCGCGTGCGCCGAAGGCGTGAGCATCTAGGGGGGCCTCGCGGCATGCTCCCCCGGGAAATGTTGGCAAACTACACTCCCTGATACATCTATTCTGCATATTCTGGAGGAAGCAAGCAATCATTTTTGGAAATATTTGAAAATAGGAACTTCGAATAAACGTCCTAGCCTAGTATGTCTCGCTGAAAAAAAAATACATAGCCTAAAAACATGAATTTTCGGTAAAGACTTGAACGTCTCTTAGCATTCCGCCTGTCTATAATACGACGCGTCCGGCAATGCGTTCCACAGTGCAGGAGCCCTATGAGAGAACGCCCTGTGTCTATATGATTTCAGATTGCATTTAGGTTCCACTGGCAGTTTTTTCTCAGATCTTAGGAGTCTTTATTTAAATGGTACGGTTTTAACAGCTGGTTTAGATGCAGAGGAACTAGGCCATTTAGTGCTTTAAAAACAAGAAGTATTTTGAAGTCAATAAGGGTAGACATAGGTAGGCAATATTAATTTCTAAGTACAGTTGTGTTTTTTTTTTCATATTTGATGGTGGCTTTTAGCAATCAGCAAGCAGGTAATGGAATTTTGTACGCTTACGGTTATTTCTGTTATTTTATCAAACTTTATAACTGATCTCTGATATAAACTAAGAGTGTGATGGCTAGCTATGCTTCAACACACAAAAATAAATTCGTACCTCTAAGCGCCTGATAATATCCTTTAGCTTTATGTCACTTACTCATAAGAACTGCGGTTGTTTTCTTGTTTCTTCAAATGAAGAAACGAACTGTTCATTTCTTATATAAAAATTCGACTATGAATTTTCTTTACTTGCAGAGTTTTATGGAACAAGTCATTTCTCGTCAAGTCATTTCTAGTTCTAAAATTTTCCTTACTTGCAGAGTTTATGGAACAAGTCATTTCTCGTAATGAAAGAATTAAGAGACACAGGTTGACAGGTATGTTCCATTGAAAACCAACCAAGATCCTTGGACTGAAGTGGTGTCTTTATACATTTCCAATCCCTGTTAACGGCACGATTTAAACAAATACTTGAGTTTCCCCATCATTCATGCATTTATAGAATGGTGGGTACCTTATGCGATACCAATCATAGTTTTGGTATATTGTCGTAAAAACAAAAACGAAAACAACCAATGCAATCAATCACTGGTGACATATAGTTTAAAATATAGAGTTGCGGCGGCAAAACAATACATTTGGAAACATTTAGAAAATAAGGAGGTAATTCATTATTTATTTTTTGTAGCAAAACGTGTGCGTTTAACCTGCTACTTCAAACAGGCCCAGTATAATAACTTTATATCTTTTTATATCAGTCAAAAAAATGTACAGTTCAACGGTTAGTTGTTTCAAAGTGATCGGTCTGTCCTCTTTCAGCACACTCGCTATATGACGTTGGCAACAGTTGAGTCGGAAATGAAAGACACTGTACTTGCCGTAGCCAGTTGGCAGCACCTTGGAAAATGCATATTTTGTTTTCACTAGCCCTTCTCCAAAGTTTTCCATATCAGTCAAACCATCGCCATAACAAATGATAACGAAATTCTCCAGTGTTTTTCATGCGACAACACTGCTCTTTTGTTTTTTGCAGTGATCTCGATGACGTATTGAAACCAAGGGCGTAACTCGTTCAAATGCCGAGAGAACCAAACCTTCAATGTGAGTACATATATCCTATTCACACAGCGAGCAATCACAATAGATTTTTGGCGCAGACAGCCTTTTCTCCGACACTTTCAGTCACCGTTTGCACGTTGTTGTCTTCAATATGTAGACTCCTCCCTACGGGACTCCGTCATCGCTCTTTGTCACCCGATTTAAGCCGGCTGTGATTGCTTTTACTGTTAGTTGCATAGTTTCTATTTTATTTTTTTACAAAAATGAGAGGCAAGATTGGAGTCTAATACTCAATGATGAAGAAAACCTTTTCCTAACAGTGGTGTATAACTTCAATTCAATGTGTATAATACTGATGAGGGGTGGTACAAAATTCGGATGGTTTTGACATCGTCTCCTTCCTAACTGCAGATAACACTTTATTTCAGCAAATCCGAAAATTTAATTATGATGGTCAACAGTTTGCTCATCCTCTTTAAATCCGCTAAAATCTTCACCGAATGTGAGCTGCTGACAGTAATGATATGCTGAGTAAGTCCGATAAAGAACTGGTCGACAGGTATGGATCATTTGTTCAAAGTACTTTTGAAACTTGTTTAAATCATGTTAGCACGTTTCAGAAGCGCAAGATATTTTGTTCTCAAAAACATACATTGGTAACTTTACAAATTATTCTCGAGCTCCGGCTGAATGTACCGCCTTTCTGGCTCTAATTCAGCCTACATTTGGTGGCCTAATGTAACAGACTTCGTCTGATCGAACAGGAGCGAGTGGGCACCAATAAACAGGTAAGGAAGCTCAAGTTTCAATTCTATGTATCACCATTGATGAAAAATCTATAGCTCCAAAGCTACACCCAGCCTATAGTTAGCTGCTGAATATTTCTTGTCGGTTTTGAAATCGTAAATCATTCGGTGCCGAGTAATATAGCTCTATAATCTGAAACAAGGGCAGGGTCAAAGTTCTTTACAACCTAAAATATCAGGTCGCACTAACTTTGCGGGCAATAATCGGTTTCCGATATATCATATATCTGTTCAAACTCTTCGGTAACTAAATTAGTCTTGTTTGGTTTAAAAAACGAAGCATCACTAGACAAGCAAACTAGTACGTGTCACATTGAGTTCAGTTGGCCGGGCAAACAATTTACAATTGTGCACCGTGCAGCGTTACGAGACCAGCGAATCGATTATTTTTTCCCTCCAGTTTTCAATATTTCTAACTTGTTCAAGATTGAGTTCTAATAATAATAATCGAGTTTTCGTGATAATCAGATGCGTGGCGTTTTTGTGTCATTTCAACCAGTGACCTTATAAATATAGTTTAGCGAAAAAAATACTCATTGGCAACTTCAGGTTATGTCACTGCGGATTAGTATTTCACTATTTTAACAAAAGAAACAATCAGTAAATCACTTGGCTAATTTGTTAGCAATACTGAAAATTGGATTAAAGTGCGTTTGGATTAAGACAAGGGCTCTTCTGGGGACTGTTCAGTGTCCTAGAATAAAGGGGAATATCGAAGCACAAAGAATTGAAAACAGAATTATTAACTAACTATATCAACCAAAGTCACTGAAAAGAATACAAGTACAACGACAGGAAAATTGAGCTCGTAATAGAGACAAAGAGTTATATTTAGAATGTCTGGTATTTCATTTGTAAACTGAACATTTGCAAATAACGTCGAAAATGACGAAATGCTATGCTAATCTAAAGCTTTAGTATTTTACAGCAAAATACCAAAGTCTGGGAAAAAGGAATTATAAAAAAATTTTTAATTTTCATTTAAAGAAAAGTATGTTTTGACTTAGGTTTAACCGTTTCATATTGGAAAAAAAGGGAATTATCAATTAAATTTATAACTTTATATGAGAAACAAACCAAGAATAAGCTAAGGCAAATAAGTCAAGATTAGGTATACGCTCAAGTGCCAAAGTAGTAGAACTAAAGCGAAATCCTATGTACTGAAAACAGAACTTTAAGAAAATGTAAGTTGATTTTTAATTTATCAATTCTTGTATATAGCAGAACTTCTTGTACAACCACTTTTAAAAACTATAGCTATTTAACAACTGCGCTTTCGATTTTGACTTCTTTGGAATGAGCAGAGAAGAAAAAAACGAATTCAATAATTTGCTGAATTTATTTCATCTAACGTATGCACTATAAAAATGAAGTTTGTCATCTGTTCTTTTGCTATACAATTACACGTTTCCATGAACCACATCTTACAACGTCATTCGAGCCCATGCAGGCAAAAACGCAGCACGCCTGCTAGTTTTGTATAACGGCTGTCACTATGCTGTGTTTAAAAAAAACTCGAGGAAACATTAATCCGGAAAACATCTGCTACTAAACAGGCACACCTTTGTCGGAGACTCACAACATGCAGCCTCATTCATATTCTGTTGATGTACTGAAAACAAGAGTTAGCCGGCAATAGCTTTGACAGCCAAGAACATTTTACAAACCAATACATTGTCTTACCTTTGCTTTTTATGATGATTCATTTATAACAGGTGATATTTTTAAGTTTTATAAGAACTTATATGATTTTTTCTTAGTCTATTTCTAAACAAAAATACTAAATTCTAACCAGTCTCCGGCACTTTTCTTAAATCATAAAGGCAAATGAGAAGATATTTTATATCAAAGCTTTTTTCAAAATGATTTCGTTTAAATCTTGTGCAAAATACTGCATTAAACGTGAAATAAGAAAAGATTGGCGGCATGAAAATACAGAACTCGTTGCAGTTATGTTTAGTATAGTTAGTGTTTTGAACGTGTCGTTACAATTCCAGTGTCCGAACGTCCCAATGTATAAAAACTATAATACTAATAATAGTATAATAATAATAATATTATTATTACTATTAATAATAATAATAATAATAATAACAACAACAACATAATGATTTAGACGGGTTAGTCGCAATTTTCCTTGACTGAACCCGATCTAACCTCAGTCTGAAGACCAGTTACCATTAGCTACCAATCTGAAAAAAATGCATTCTTTATTAAATCATTACAGTATTTGCGGAACAAACCGACTCTGATCGGATTAGTTTATCGTCTTCGTTGCTCGCAAGTTCCCTATTAGCGCTGTTCCAACTTAGTTGGTCGGCTTTGCTAGTTGTGGTCTTTTACAACATTTTCTGGTGAATACTGTTTATAAAACCTGACCTGGATGAGAATGTAAGAGAAAAGGTTAAGCAAACTTAACGATGTACGCCAAAATATATATGTATATGCAATTAGAAAAACTGCCACGTGTTTTCCCGCTAATTATAGTTTACATGTACAAGCTAGTTATTTGTTACTAAGTTCTAACTAACCACAACACAGCATGTCGTAACATTGACACCACAGTCAGCAGGTTTACAACTCGCTGCATAATTTTGTGTCAGTTGCTAACTTCTATTTTGGACGTGCTCCATACAAAATTATTGGGATATAAATGCCAACAATTTCAAGTATTCAGTCTATTTCATATTGAAACCTTTGACTGAACCGTCAGCAGGACTTAATCAATGAATCAGGTATCAGTTCCCGTGTGGGTGAGTCGGCGGAAGGAAAGGACTGAATCAATCCTGTTAGCATACTTCATGTTTCGTGCGTATTCCACTAAAGTTTATTTTATAAAGCTTCCGGATATACGGGTAACTTCAAGATGAAAATACCTCAGGTAAACAACTGGAAAACATATTTTTATCTACGCATTTCGTTTATTTTCTTTCCTTTCCTACTTCGAAAATTCACCGATTCTAATTTAAATCTCACTCGGTTTTTAAATACTTCATTCTCACAAGTTTAAAACTAAACGTGATGTGTAAAATCAAATGCAGTACGAATTCCGGACATTATTTATCTTTGTTAATCCGGAATCGAGATTATTTTCAAAAAATCCTTATTTCATAACTTGTAACTGAGGCTGAACAACCCCGTGTGGTCACCCATGCATTTCAATTTCCTCACCTTCTACAAGCATTAAAGGGAATAAACTTGAGCATTTCCCGACGTATCAAGTTTGTTGAGCTAGTTATACAGTTATTTCTTGCTTTATTTATCAACAGCTCGTTAAATATACCAAGAGTTCGGCGGAAGAATGAGGGGTATATATTCTTTAGTAATCGAGATTTACCTTTAAATGGGATGGTTTGAGAAATTAGAAGGGTATAAACAGCAGTGTTTTGCTGCAGAGATAAAGTGGAGTAGACAAGGTATGTTAGTATTGCTGAAAGCACTGAAAGTTATGATTGCTTCTGTTTTAGAAGTAAATTGGTTTAAAAGGAGAAAAAATCAACCACATTTTTCAATAGAGATACGGCGACCTTTTTGATTGTGTAAAAGCCGATCACTCTGATCAAATTGTCAAAAAAGTGCAAGTTTCTAAGAATTAGAATTGAAACACTTTAGGTGAAACCTCGACTGTATTTATCTAATGACTGCATATACCAGGTATGTCCTCGCATAAGCTCACTATAGCTCGTTCGTTAAGATGGATATCGTTAATGAATTTATAAACATTTATCTATTTACACAAACGGCATTCCACATAACTGGCAACTACTGTTTTTAACAGCTTATATTTGGCTTTGCTTATTATTGACTAAGTTTTACTTTTTTTAGTTGATTATCAAACACTGTGCAGACACTTGTTTCTGTTCGTCAGCTAGAATTGCTAACATTTTTAGTGTTTAAAATATGGCATCCATCTGTTTAAAACTTTAAAATCAATTTTATTTCCATTTTGTAATGGCAATAACTATAATCTTAATTGTTTTAATAATCGCCCTCAGTTAAGAACTAACTTTAACAAGAATGCTGGTCAACGAGGTCGGACCGAAAACATCTAAGGTCGCCTGTGACCGCCGCAATATATACGGTTCATGTGCGAACTCGGATTAAACCACCACAATCTGTTTCAAATAGCTGGTTTGGGTTTTGCAGAAAGAAAGAAAACGCGGAGTACCTGGAGAATTAACAAACTTTAACCCGCGAGAAGACAAGGATTTGATCCCTTGATCCTTGGTTTTAAGAGGTGGAAGGCCGGGGTGGGTGATAATCACTCCGCTAACCTCACTCAGTGCCCACAATCGCCAGATGGTTGCGGGGCACTGGAGGCGAATTCCGAGATGCTTTGCGAGTTACTTATTGCGCAGATACTGACCGTAACACCTACTTTTCATATTTATGCGATAATGTACTAAACCAGACTTTTTTTGTTATTTGATGACGATTAAGCTTCTTCTCCAACAGAGAAACGTTGAGTAAGAAATTCATGAAAAGTAAAAAACAATAAACATTCCGTTTTTCCATAAATAGGTTGTTTTCTGATGCTGTATTTAAAAAAGCTAAATTAGGACTAGCATATACCAAAAATAAGTCGTTCGAGATACAATGCTGTTTTTTAGGACACAAAGTTTTAACACTAATGAAAGTTTTCTAGACTTGAATTAATATATTGGAAAACATACATTATTTAGATATAAATAATAATAGCAATTTTCTGGGCACAAACTAAAATGTTTGCTGGATTTTCTGTTATCATTTTAGTCTCTTTTTTTGGTTTAGATTTCGGTCCACATCATTACATTAGATCTTGGCTGCCTTGTACCCGAGTAATTTCTTCATAAACTTATTTGAAACCAAAGTAGTTTAGGAAACACGTGAATTGTTTAAGTAATGACATTGAGGTAGAGCCGCAAAGGCTCTTGGGAAGTCATAATTTACGTTGATTTGTATCAATAACAGATTCTTCGGATGCCTTTTCAAAGACATTGCTAAAGGTTAAAAGATCTATAACTACGCTGACAAAATCAGAGCAGTTGTTTCACAGTAATGTCATGGTCAGATGCAAAAAATGCTGATGACTCTAAATCATTTTCAATTACTTCAAGCAATCTTCTTAGCCAATCATAATGTTATTGGAGTTTCTAGGGAAATTATCTCCTTATCTCCCACAAGTGTTTATTCAACTCAGTTATGGTGACGTTTCCGAAATGATAAAGTCCTGTCGTACCAGGAAAGACAATGCCGCCATGAGGACGTACAAAAGGCCCATCAAAGTAAAACTGTGGCCACATAGAGGAACCTTAAAGAGGAAGGGGCAAGACAATCATCCACCATTTCTAAAACACCGTAAGTAAAACGAAAATTAAACGCATTTTTTTTGTCCCAGCCTGCAAGATATATGTTGGACATATCTCGAATATTTCCTTTGTTTTCACGACATTGCCGTTTTCTGTTTTCTGACTTGGAAACTATCTCTTTTGAAATGGGAACTTTTTTTTCTTTATTTGTTCGTCGAAAAAGAGTAAAAGCAAGTTGAAGAGCTAGTCAAACGTTACCTAGTAAATTGAGTACGATTGTTAGATTGCCATTCAGCCATTTCGTGGCAGATGGGTGTGTAAAGTATATGCAGCTCGAATAACAAACTTTTACCTTTTAAATGTAGCAACGGTATTTTGCCTAAACATCGTAATCTCTGTTCAAATATATATTTTTATGGCTGGCTTTTTCCCTATTGTTAGTTTCTGTTACAAGAAGAATCGTCCTGGTTTTATTACAGACGTTGTCACATGCAATTCCAAATATTCGCTCTAAAATATTCTGTTACTCTTGTCTTTGAGATCCTCTAACAGAAAAGAACAACCTTTTTTAATTGTCTTGGCTTCCTGAGTCACAAAAATTAGGTTCAGCCGTACTTTTATTCTTTACATGTTTCTTTTTCTTAACATTTGTAAAAGATAAAGACAGTTTTGTTGGTTAAGTAGTTTAAACAAGTGGGGACAAACAGGCGATGCAAACCGAACTGTGCATACCATAAACACGCGCGTTGTGGCTTCCTTTTTCCTAAACCTAACTAGATTTACACCTACATTAAGTTGAGTTTAATCTTTGTTTGTATTGTGCTTTATTGAAATAGTTAGTTTATATTGTAATTAAAATTTTAAAAAAAACCCTAATGGATCGATAGAAAATCGTTCTTGACATGTTACCAACAAGCTAAGCTACGGTGATAAAAACTCCTCAGTTTCAATGTAAAATGCAGAATGAAGAAACCCTTCATTACCCAGCAGAAAAAAAAAGAGTCCCACAGTTTGGTTTGGACTTTAAGTTTGAACGTTTTGTTTTCTGTAAACGAGCTTCAAATTCGTTGTATATCCTCGCTCATAAAAATATTTCCGATAACACAACGGAATACGATTGGCAAAACGTGCTTGAAAATTCTTCCATATGTTATCATTATAGCAGGTCAAGTATTTTACCTTTCTGTCTGATAGAACTTTCTGAATAATGTTTTTGGGTTTTTCCACACAATTGATCTACCTTTTTCTTCCAACTTTAACCAATACTGAAACTTTGAAGAATCAAGTTAATACTGTTCTTAATAACACGCGTTTCGTAAGCCACACACGAGTGCTTGCTACGTCTGAAGTCCCAAGGTTAGCTTGGTTTTAAATGGAACTATTTCAAAACATTTAGGTACCACAGTTTATGGTTTGTTTTATCGTTTGTTTTTTATTCTAACGGAAAACGTGATGGCTGTCTCGAGTGCTTGTAGAATGCCATCCTTAAAATTGTAAATAATATGTTTGAAACCATTGAATGTTAGAAAAAGCAATGTAATGCCCATGCAGTAAAATGAAGCATGGCTATTAGATTCACACCGCACTAACTCAATGCCTTTTACATTTGAAAGGTGCATGGGAAAAATACTTCTAGGTAGCACAACGGTTATTTGGTATGAAATTGTAGGTTATGAAAACAGTATCGTAGTATTCAAATGATTACGCGGATTCAGGTATGTTTTAGCTTAACGCTAGTTTCCACCTTAACAAGAATATACTTTCGTTTAACACAAATTGTAGAACAGAAATACAGTTGATATAATTTATTAAAATGGAATGCGAAAATAAAAAGTCTACCAAGTAAGTTGCAATTGTATCGAATATTTTCCAGAAGGTATTTGTTTTCAGTCACTTTGCACATCACTGTTTATCACCTAATGTTTAACGCTTCATTTTATGCACTTATCTGTTTAGCCGCCAAAAGTAATATTCTAGAAATTTAGAAAAATGTTCAGTCTTGTTATTAAAACACAAAACCTACTTAGAACGTAAGCTAGAAAAAAAAACAGCTGTAATTTTGCATGATCGAGTCTATTTCGATGTATATTAGCCTTTGTAAAAAAAAAGGAGCAGTCAGCTACTTATCGATTGCCTCTCCCATTTGGCAAAATAAATTTTAACACTTCTTTTATTACCAGCATTTGTTGGTCCAGTGAAGTGGAAGTTTTTGTATAGTAAATTGTAAGAACAGTCAAATGTGGGACTAGGTAAATAATCAGTAAGGTTAAGAAATCTTAACTTTCTTCCTACAAAGACTACAGTTTTTATTCTTTTGATTAAGACCTTTGTGTTTTTATAGTTCTTTTCAAAATTAATTGGTTAGTTTTCCACTAGTCCAATGTTTCCAAATCGAAGGGTTAACGACTTTAGCTTTAAAGTGTTGTCTGTGTTTATGTTTGTAATTATTACAAATAATTACTGTAGTCCCTGAACATAAAATCAACTAAAGAGTAAAGGTTTTTGATGAAGTTCTGAGTTACTTTGGAGAATGGGACAAAATAGAAATAGGACTATATTCCTTTTTGAGCGCATAGTTATAAGAGTAGCATCTATTCTATAATAAAAGACAAACGGTACGCCTTCAGAAACCAGCTTGTGTAAAAGGCAGAAACGTTAATGCAGAACTTTGCAACAATCACTTAGAAAACGACTTGCACTGATAATGCAAAATTCTTTACGACAATTTATGTAAAGCTAAAACCTTAAACAGAAAAATTTTTAGAACCCAGAACACCTAGTCCAAACTTATTTCTTTGTCTTTGATATTGTGCCTTATGAAGAGCACAAAAACTGTCGCATCGAAATATTAGTGAAAGATGATATACCGTCGTGGTTTTTAATCCTTTTATCTGACATTTTGGAGTTGCGCACACATTTTGTAACCATGTTTAAGATAAGGTGTGTCCATCCTGATGTGGAACAATATCTTCTATTCAATAAACTCATTTGGTGTACATAGTAACCGAAAAATGTGTTTATTTAGAAGCATGAAACAAATGTATCCACACAAGACTATAGTCTTTCTAGTTTAAACTAATAAAGCTAGAAAGGGCGACACTGTTTGTTATACGCTTAGTAGCAGTAAATGCAATTCTGAATGCTGTGCTAAAGATAATAATCTTTACTATGTTGTGGGCTGGTAGAGCAATCAAATTCTTATTTTTTTTTATTGTTAAGATCAATAGTTCACAGTGTATTTTTTTATTGCGTGTTATTAGGAAGAGAGCTAGAATAAGATTTTATTTGTAACTTTCTGGTTGTCAGTAATGTAGTCAGTTGGTATTACATTAGGATTTATAAGATCTGCATAGGGAAAAACGTGGTCTGTGTTATCACCCAGGAAGATTATCAAAGAGTAAAATTGTATATAAATTGTTTACTTTTTTTTTTACTAATAAAATTTTGCGCTTTA
>JAOCNB020091389.1:0-11836 GCA_026546465.2 Palythoa caribaeorum | reverse complement strand
AACACACAGAAATTAAAACTGGTACTGATTTTTGCGACGAATCGAAAGCGCTAACAATGTCAAACGATCTTGTGGTTCTTTTTCTTAGTCTCTTTTTTCTTAAGGTAAGTAAAATTACAAGACCGGCCCTTAGCTTTCGTTTGGATCTCATTTGGGCGGTCTTTAGGCATTTTAAAATTAATGATATGCACGAGTGTTTTTAACAGGCTGAAACGTTCAATATGGAGTGCACATGCGCAGGTCATATATTATGCGCGCGCAGTCTTGTTTGGTATGCTTATACTCACGTCATTTTGGTTTGACCACATGCAGGCCATTTTAGTAGGCGCAAGCGCAAATCTTTTTTGATAGGCGCATGCGCACTTCATTTTGGTATACGTACGTGCAGGTCATTTGGGGTGGTTTCAATGTTACCTTTGCTGCGTGCGTGTGCCCATACCACTGGGAACATGTGCAAAACAGTCACTTACAGAGCTCCACTTTTAGGTAGTGCCTGAATCTATACATTAGTTTATTTGAAAAACATTGTCTTCCAAAGTGTTTGAAAGACGCTCTCTAAAACAAAAATATTCCTTGTCTTGGCCAAGTGAATACGGCACCCGGCCTGTTCAAACTCATTCAAGGCCTTGGATTCCTTGAAACACATACCTTCAAAAAGGTATTTGTTTTTACATCCAGGCTCACTTTATTTAAGGGTAGATATAAGTGGTAATAACCGCTATCATGTAGCATAATTTCCCAATATAGTGGCTGTAAATTAGCATTGGCGCGCATGTGCTGACCTCGTGAGTTTAAAATGAATATATAATACATTCCTAGTAGTAACAGAAAAAAAACAATCACAACCATGATAAATCAAAAGTATTTTATTTTTTTCTTTAACTGCTTTAAAACTACTTAAAACGTTAAAATATTAACTTGACAAAATCTATAATGACGAGGGTTAAAACATTTTTTTGATTAAATACTGTTTTTGTTTCGACCACACTTACAAATCATCTTGACTGATATGTAAACGTTAATTTGTTAAAATCCAGTTTCGCCTTTGTCCATTTTTGACAATAATTGTAAAAAGTGACCAAGACCCTTATTTTTAGTCAAATACTGGTTTGGAATTATAATCAGGCCCTTGGATATTGTGTAAAAGACGCTCATCCCCTATGGCAAGTTTTAATGGGGGTGGTTTTACTAAATTTAAAGTCATTTGGAAGGTTAATTCCTCGGTAGCAGTCAACTCTATCAGTTACTCAGTGCGGTTTTTATAATATATTGCAGTATCTGCACATTTTTCTAGAGGGAAGCAAGCTTCGTTGCCAAAACTGTAGTGGTTGATATAATTTGTACTACATTTTGCTTGATTTCTTGAAACATCATATATGAGGAATAAATGAACGTGGCAAAATGTGTAATATGTTTTCAACATTAATACGTTATTTTGATTAAATGATAATCACATAGCAACTTTCTGAAATTACGAACAGCTAACTGATTAACACAGAAGTATATGTCTAGGAGCGAACATGTTTTGTTTTGTTGAGATATCGTTTTTACAGACAAGTTATGATTAGATTTGTACTTCCCAATACGTGATTCAAATTTTCAAAGAGAACACAAACAACAGGGTGCTCTGATTGGTCAGTATAACAAAAGCATTGTTTGCCTGCGGGAAAGGCGTTCTAAAAATATTCGGACTGTGAAAATGATATCTCAAAGAGGATATATGAGAACTGTTGGCTCCATCAGTGTGTTGAACCATAACGCACAAGTGACAAAGTACAATTTTATATATGCATATTTTCCACAGATATTAAATAAAGTGGAAATCTATAAAAAAAATTACTTCCCTTCTGTTTAAATAAAAAGGATGGTTATTATCTCAAAATAATACGAATAGAATTATATACCAGGGATTACATTTTAAAATTGTTTAGTTTTAAGGACCACTTTTATAAAGAAAAATTGTCCCGAGTGTAAAGGGATCATTCTCTCAAGTTTACCAGCGTTCAAGTGTGTTTAAATGTTTCTGAAAGAAACATTTTCCCTCGTTAACCACGCATGCGTGAAAAGCAGAAACCAACGTTCACCCATGCTTAAGTGTACCTACACTTGGCTGAATTGACCTAGGACCTACGTACACAGGCCGATGTGTCTGCATGGATAAAAACGAGTCCCAGATGGGGGGTGGCTATATCTCCTAATGCGATCAACACTTCTAGCTTAGCAAACTTTGTGTTTCTTACTTGAACGGTTCAGAAACGCTTGCCCGCTTGGGGTAACTAAGTTGGGTTGGTAGCCCTAATAAACCTCGGGCATCTCTTTTCCATATAAACTGGACCTTTTGTTAAAGTATTGTTCATCATAATAGAATTCGCAGCGATTACATTATTTTCAAACGTTTTACGTTTTAAACGTCTAAGTTTCAAAACAAACGTCATGAGTTAAGATATTGATATGTTCTTTATAAGAAAAATTAACGCTAGTAAATTTGAAGAACAATGTTTTGGTGCAGCACGCACAATACCGAGGTTCAAATTCAGATATGGAGTTCACTCGCAATGTCAAAAGCGTAAAAAGTTATAGAAATATGGAATAAGTTCAACTGACGATAAACAATTATTGGACGAGATTGAGCTAAATATCGAGATTTGTCAGTGGCGAGCAGATTCATTATTTGCCAAAACCGAAGGCTGAGGCAAATATTTATTGTGCGAGACACTGACAAATCACAATATCTTGCGATTACCAAGTTTAATGATTATTTTATCATTCGATAACTGGACTTGTCTTTTTTTGTGGGAAACGACAAAACTGTGAGTGCCCGTTGTCCCGTAATCAGTCCGTTTTCTTTAGTTACCAATAAGAAAATTTGTACTATGTCAAAACTTGGCATGAGCAGTGTTATATTTGCAGCTTAATCAGCCAGACGGTTTACCGCAAGGGCAGCGTCATAATTGTGGGTAGTTATAATTGGGCCCTGAACCAATGAGAAAGAAGTAAAAATTCGATCGAACGACAATGATAATTTTTATACTCTTTGGGGTTTTTTCTTGTTATTTTCATGTTTGACTAAGCTCTAATATTTAGTTCTGTTCCACTGCTGACTTTTTCCATTGTCAGATGACCTAGTTCGATATTATTTCACACTTTGCTTCTTTTGTCATTGCGAGTTAAGCTGATGTTACACGAGGCAATTTTTCGTGTAACTTGTTTCGCATCGTCTCGTCAGGTAACATCAGCTTTAATTCAATATCATCTTACTTTGAACCTGAAGAAAACATTGTTCGTTATATTTACTAGCATTAACTTTTCTTGAAAGCAAACTTTTCCAAGGTTATTGGACTGACAACAAATAAAAAACTATTTTGTTGACGAAAGTACACACCTTTAAAAAAAAAACAATGATTTTTTTTATCATTGTTTTTATTTCTACAATGAGAGTAGGCAAAAAACTCGAACAACTATAGTTTGAGATGTAACTCTCAGAAACCTAACTTCACCATTCCCTCCCCCCTACCCCCTCCCCCTCGCTCTCTCCAAACTTGTCAACCCAAAATCCTATGCGACCAAGGCGCGTAGTCAACACAACCATTTTTGATAAGTTCCCTAACTGAGGTCACGCAACTAGAACAGGAAAACCTACGAGACGGCTGTTAAAAATATCTTTCGAGTTTTCTCTTTTCGTTCTTGTAAAATTCATTCATTTTTATTCACTGTGCGTAAAACGTTTTAAAAGGTTCGCTCTTGAATTTAAACGAAAACTAACAACATTTTTAAAAGAAGAGTTCCCGTAGTCAGCAGAACTGCAATTAACTTCGACGATAACGGCAAGAAATTGGGCAGCTGGGCTCGTTCTACTCACTGCGCAGTTACTGTATTTAGTAAGTGAAATCATTGTCTTTTTTGCCGTTCACGTGGGCTGTCTCATCTTATTGCGTTAGTTTCCTAACGAGTTTACTGTTTAATCTTACTTATAATGGCTCATCAACAAAAGGCTTGGTGTCATTGAACTCAACTTCGTCCTTGTTTCCGCCATGGTAATGAACTGATCGAGGATTCCGAATGGCTGATGTCACCCTTGCCTTCATAGCAGAGAATTTTCCTGACCCCCCGTGCGCGGTGTAGTAATAGGGGCGGGTACCGGAGCAGTAACACTTGTACAGTATTACACCAAGTATTACCAGAACTAACACCGTGAATATCACCACGATTGCCGCCACTGCGCCAACACTCAGAGGTCCTTTGCTCTTTTTATGTCCAGAAACCCTCACTGTGAATAGCACAAACAAAAATTATATTTATATAACTAGTTGTAGCTCTTGCTAAATACCAACGATCAAAAAACACATTAAACTCTCGCCGGCCTGCTGAGCACTTCGCTATTTATTACGGACTCTCAACAAAAAATTTCTACAAAATGAGCAAGACATTTTAATAAAGCGTTCAGAGCTGGCTTGCCTGCTTTTCACATGGAGTTTAGCGCACAAAATACAATTCAGCAGGAGGCGTAAAATGATGCTGAGATCTGTCAGTGTAAGCTGAGTTACATCACCCAAACGTAAGCCGTGAGGTATTTTCTATTGTTAACTAACGTTACGCTACCAAAAACTCACACTGCGATTGGCTCACACGTCTTTCCTATTGTTATAATACATTACCTTGCAATCAAGGATTTATCTGCCTACACAAGATACATGTACAGGCATCGGCTCTATACTCTGCCGCCTCGTCATCCTCGAGGTCTTACGCTCGGCTGACTCGCTAGCAATAAAATAATTCAGATAGTAAACGCGTTCTGATTGGTCGACAAGAGTTCTTTGATAGCGCTATGAAGCACGAAAAGTTGAAAATTTGCGGTTTTACGAAGGGAATATAAGTATACGTGCTTCGTACTATCGTCTTTCTATTTGTTAAATGGTAAAATAATAATTCTATAAAAGAACTATAACACTGCATGGACGTTTGGTTTAGACACAATACGAAGGGTTTGCTTAAACAACTTTAACAACGGGCTTTCGGGGAAGTTGCTTATGAATTCTCCCTTTGGTTTCGGATGCAGTTTCTGTGGACCAGAAGAGGGCGGACATCAACTTTAGCCTCAATCAAGCAGGACCGTGTTTACTACACAAAAGCAAAAATGTGCGAAAAGGTGAATTTCAATTTACTCTTTCTTTTATTATTTGTAATCAAAAATTTCTTATTGGAGACAAAAGAGACGCAAACCACAGAGCGGTAAAACCACAAAGGCTAATTTGCTATAAAAACTTAAATCGAAAGAAACTGAAATATGCATAACTCAGTATACTATCATGTGACACATGGAGAATAATACATAGTCGCTAGAACATATAGAATTTATTTTCTTGTGTTCAAATAGAGCACCTCACTCGTTCGCGCATTCTTTTTATGATATAAAAACTTAACACGAGAAAACATTGCATAATTTATCCCATGCCTACGTCGGAAATCACCGCAACTATCCGACAGTTTTGGGAAATCTACGGAAAGCTTCGGAAATGTTTAAAAACCTTTTTATTAATCTTCGGAAAACTTTCGGAAATCTTCGGAAGTGTTCGAAAGTCTTCGGAGATTTTCGGAAATTTCGGAAGTAATTCAAAATTATTTTTTCAGTTATTTTAAACGTGTTTTGAAAATTTTCGAAATGTCAAGGTCACTGGTTGGCTGAAAAGTGATAATAACACACGTAAAATTATCGTAATTTTACGTGTGTTAAGATATATGTCTCGGTGGTAGAAAACCGTATAAGCCACTCTTCTTTATAAAAAAAATTATTTTTATGATATTTTTCTTTCTAATCAAAAACCTGGATTTAGAAGCGAAAGCTACATATTACACAACTGAAAACTTACCGAATCCATCAACAACCAGATCGGCCGACCTCTTGTCATATCCAAGTTTATTCTTTACTAGACAAGTATATTTCCCGGAATCCTTCGCTTTAACCTTGTAGATGCTCAATTCACCTGGAGTTGATATTTTAAACTTATCTGATCCTGTAACAACTTCTCCGTCTTTCAGCCACTTAATCGATGGCCGAGGATAACCCACGAAGCGGCAATAAAAGGTGACGTTCGCACCGGAAAGAACAGCCATCTTTTCGGGTCCTTCCACAATACTTGGTTTACCTGGATTAAAATGCAAGTTTAACCCTTTAAGTAATGATCTGCGTAAGAACCAATATCAGCAACATTAATTTTTCCGCTACACCAGGGAGATAGTGTGCGACCTTTTCCGCCATAATTGACTCAGCTTTCCATCCTCTTGAGGTCGGTCCATTAATTTGGAATTTTCGTAAATGTTACCTCAATTTTACCTAATTTTGAAGCTAGATTTTTTACTTGAAAAAAACTTTGTGTGCTAGACCTGAAATAGTTATTTTTAATTACTATTATCATTATTATTATTATTATTGTTGTTGTTGTTGTTATTATTATTATTATTATTAATAATATTAATATTATTATTATTATTATTACTATTATTATTACTACTACTACTACTATCAGTTTTTTAAGTACCAGAGTGTTTTATCGTACCTCTAACAGCAAGTTCGGCTTGTGATGAAACACTGCCAAACTCATTAACCGCTATACAAGCATACAACCCAATATCTGATTTATTTACGTCTTGGAGAAAACAACCGGATGAAGTCACGACAACACGTGAGCTGTTGCTAAGAGCAACACCATTTTTTTTCCACGTGACCACAGCAGGAGGGATGGCATCGACGGAACAGGTGAATCTAGCGGGCATTCCAAGTTTGCCCACAACGTCCTTAGGTCCAGGTGAGATTTTGGGAATTTCTAAATGGGAAGAGAAAGTTATATTAATTCCGTGAACAAGTTGGCCCAATTGTTCAAAAGCCGGTTAGCACTAACCCAGGGTTAAATTTTAACCCATGACCTTGGTTTTTTTTCAAGTTTTGCTTTAGATTTCGTATTTTCTTTCCGAATACTTCAAAATAACAATACGCTCTTTAGGTTGACAAACTTTAAACTTATTCTTGAAAACTCATTTTCAAGATCAACACCATTTAGCCCTAAGACATCTTAGAGTTTTGATTATAGTTATATCAGTTTTGTTTACAACTTGTGTTGCAATAACAAAGGTGAACTTTCAGAAAAGCCGAAATTTAGAACTAAAATGGTGCCTTCGTGCAGCGTCGTGGCACCTATGCTCTGGAAAGATCTGCTGTTTTCTGCTAATTATTCGAGAATTTGAGACAGATTTATAACAGAACTTGACGGTGGTATGGTTGGCACAGCTATAAAATCCCTGCCTTTCAACCACAAGGTCCCTGGTTCAAACCCCGGCTCAGCCGAGTATTAAACATTTGTGCACGTGTAACCTTCTTTTCCGCCAAAGTTGACTCAGTTTTCCATCCTCCCGAGGTCGGTAAATGAGTACCAGCTTCTGCTGGGGGCTAACCTGTGATGGATTAGTGTTCCGTCCAAGAGGAGTCGATGACTCTCATCCGCTTAACGCTACAGAAACCAGAAATAAGCACCGGTTCCAATGGAACACTAAGATCGAGTTAATATATCGTGCTATAATCGTTGCAGCAAAGTTCTCAATTATTTCAATCTGGCGCGGTGAAAGCGCGATGTATAAATTGATGTCCCATGCAATTACGTGCTGTAACAGATGATAGCACGGTCAATCTGAACATGCGGAACGTTGATAGCACAGCTCAATTTATACATCGTGCCAAACTGACGCACTAAACTGCAAAATAATTTTGGATATAAGTAATCGAAATTTATAACAACACAAAACAATAATTGATTTCTTAAGTTTCCAGTTGTATTAATATTTTATGACAGCATCTAATCAGAATGCTGGATGTTTATATAAGGTGTATACAAGCAAAAGCTTAAAAAAAACCTGTCCATACTAGGTTCATACATACCTCCTACCACAAGGTTAAGTGTTAGATCTGCAGAGCCAAGCTTGTTTACAGCTACACACAAATACTTTCCAGCGTCAGAGGTGGTCGTTTTCTTTATGGTAAGACTATTGTCCTTCTCTGAGATCTGTCAGCGAGATAATTGGATAAAATCAGATAGATAAACATTAAATATGAAAATTGTGCGGAGACAAAGCTCGGGAAAAAAACGAGCCCCAGATGGGAATCGAACCCGTGACCTTCCGTAAACCAGTCGGACGCTCTATCACTGAGCTATGACAACTCATATGGCGAGCAAGGTCATTAAATTGGGTTATGGCACACAGAGTGAGACTGTATCGCACAGTTACTTGAATGCCAAGGCATATGTATCAAGCACGTGACTCTGAAATGGAAAATAAAGTCTTGCCTTGTTTTGCTTTGATCGATTAACTGTATCGCCCACTCACATGGAAATCAGATAGAGTTATGCATCTTTTGCGTCCAAAATAAATTTGGCAGAAGTGACCAGCTGTTTATGAAACAATGAACATTTTCTTTCCATTTAGTTAGTCTGATAGAAAGATACTGGGTTGGCAGAGTGATATTTTGTGAAGGAAACTAAATTTTTAACTTGGTATCATAAGATTACGTAAAAGGTAATACCTGCCTAAAAATCTAATCCTTATTATTCTCTTTTGTACATTAGCAAAAAAACTACAATCTTGATACCTTAAAGCTAATAGACAGAAATTTTTTTACTTATTTCTTCATTTATATTGCTAAAAAGGTACTTAGAGTTTATAGCTCCCTTAATCTTCTTGAAATTTCTTTTCTTTACTAAAAACATGAAAGATTTTGACTTCAAAATTGTCCCAAGATGACGCAATCAAAACATGTACGTGACGTCAGTTCATAAACGACTTAATTATAACACAACAATTAATTATTTTGAAATCTCGATGCCTGGAAAAAAAAAACATTGTTAGATTGGCATAGCGGTCGTTACTCGTGCCTCCCACTTCTATGATCTGGGATCGACTAACGGCTGCACACGTGAGCTGAGATTTGTTGATCTCAATCTGACTCCAAGGGTTTTTCTCCGGCTACTCCGGTTTTCCTCCCTCAGCAAAATCGACTCCCAGCTGATTACATCTGGCTGTGGTGCTGTGCTACAAGGCCATGTATGGAAAGTATCAGCACAGCTCCTTTGTCTTGATAAAGTGTCGATTTGGGCCATCGTAGTTAATTGTATCATCTTCTTGTAGTTGATCTTCTTTCTCACGTTCTCGTTCTTCTGTAGTCTATTGTCGTCTTTTATTCACAAGCTTTCGGTAGTCCTGTCCTCTTAAAGTGAAGAAGACAAGAAGTCCGGAGATTAGCACTAGTAATGATAACATGATTGCAGAACTTACAACATATCTGTCGTTGTTTGTTAGCTGTTTGTTTTTAAATTTCCAAGTGATGTTTGCAGGGGGATAACTCTTCACTCCGCATACAAGAGTAACAGAACTGCCTAGCCTTGCTTTTGGCGCGGTTGTCTTCACAATGTGAGGGTATCCTGTCCAAGATGTGAAAATCCCGTATTACTACAACATTATTACTTTGTCATTGCGACTGTCACTGTCACTGTCATTGTCTCATCACTATCACTACCACTATCACTGCTATCACTATAACTATTACTACTATCACTATCAGTATTACTATCGCTACGACCATCAATACTATCACTATCACTACTATCAATATCAATATCATTATCACTATAACTATCACTATCACTATCACTACTATCACTATCGCTATCATTATCACTGCTATCACTATCGCTATCACTACTACGATCATGAATGTCGGCATTGACGATGAAAGCAGTGTTTTGACATCATCAACGAATACAGAAAATTATGATACAATTCGTTTACAATAATGTTGTAGTAAAAAAATTATGATTCTACTTCTGTTTTCTATTTTTCCTAATATTAAATGTTTTGTTTTATTTTTCCTCAATGTAAAAAATGGCTTTAGCGATGTAATGTTTCTAGTATTACCATGCGAATGAAGCATTTTACTGCTATCATTAACATTATCATTACTATTATCATTGGATTAATTCCAATTTTCTTGTAAAGAAGATTAGATCCAAGATGGCGGAAACATTGAATTAACCCCACCATCTTCGATTCGTGAATAATGACAGTGAGACTTTGCAGTTACCTTCGACAAGAACAATGGCACTGCTTGTGCTTGATCCAGCTGTGTTTACCAAAGTACAAGAGTAATTCCCACTATCTGAAGTCCTCGCGTTGTTAATAGTGAGCCTTCCCATAGAAATCGTTATCCTACTGCCTGAGTCGGGCAACGATTTTCCGTCTTTTTTCCAGTCAGAAAGTTTAGAGTAGATGGTGCGAGGGTCTGCGATCGAGATACAGTGCATCTGAATGGCTGCCCCTTCCCGAGCTGTCCTGTTTCCAGGTGCGTGGCGAAACATAGGCGGAGAGGATGCTATTTCTGTTGGAAATGAGATTATTTACTATGGTTTGGTTTCTACAAACATTTATTTTGTGAAAGTAGATAAGAGTATAGTATTTCAAGTTGTTTTTGTGGCTATAACTAAACACTTGACAGTTTTATAAATGAAAAACTTTCCCAGAGTTTTCCAAGGATACATTGTTTGAATACCTTCTAAAGTAAATAAAGTTCATATCGAAAATGCAAAAAAAAACATAAAACGGAAAAATGTACAACTTTCAAACTCCAATTCAATCGTAGAAAAAACGTGTACGATTTTCAAGAAAAAAAATTGCTCCGGGATTTACAAGAAAACAAGGTAAAACTATTCAAAGAAAACTAATAATTTTAGAGGTCACTCAAAACGGAAATTTCAGAATTTCCAAGAAAAAAATATCCTAGACATTCCAAGAAAAAGGAGTTTTACCACTTACAATTCTGAATTTCAAAGGTAACAAAGAATTCTAGCATTCTCAGACGTTTTAAGGGTACAAAAAGTCACGTAGACTCGCGAAGTTTTCAAGTAACAAATTAATTTTCATTATTTCTAGAAATTTCGATATTTAACAGGTACTCGGTGCTCCTTTGATTAACGTGTTGTTTATATCACCTGAGTATTTTACTTACGCCTGCAGGTTTTTCCGTCACCAAGAGTTCCATCCGGGCATTGTAAACAGACACTTTGCTGGGGATTCGTTTCAGCTGCATTACTAATTAAAGGCATGCACGTGACCCCACTATAGCAGCTGTCACTATTGCAAGGTTCATCATTAATTTGTCTACAGTAGTTAGTGCTGATGTCTTCAACAGTTGAGTTATCACAAGCAACACCAGCATCTTCGTGATGTCCCAAATGGCAGTTAGTTACACCCCAGCCATTGTGGGGACATTGCAAAATGGACGTCTCAAAACCATTGCATTGAACGTTGTCCAGCCAAATAGGACCCTTACCTAAAATGTCATTAAAATGAGTTCTTAACACTGCAGCCAGCTTGAAACAAATTACGAATTTCTCAATTCTTTATCCATTTTTGATGAAACCCTAGCTATAAAGAGGCTATTAATTTTGTTTGTCTTGAAGAGCAGAAATGTTTAATGTTATTCATTCTAACTTTTGAACCAGTTGATGAAACCCTATAACGTGACCATTCATTTTGTGTGCCTTCAATAGTAGAAATGATTGGTGTTATTCATTCTAACTTTAGAACCAGTTGATGAAACCCTATAAAGTGACCATTCATTTTGTTTGTCTTGAATAGTGGAAATGATTGGTGTTATTGTTTAAAATTGAGTTCTCCATAAAACTACTAAAAATATATAAGGCTAAAAATTGTAAAAGTTATAAAAAGTTATTAAAAACAAACGTTTTCGATCAACTAGATCATCTTCAGGTTATGAAACGCGGGTAAAATGTTTTCG
>JAOCNB020091299.1:0-11838 GCA_026546465.2 Palythoa caribaeorum | reverse complement strand
CCACTCTGGCTGGCCTGTTTGTCTCTTGCCTTGAGGCATCTAGCAAAGTGCTTGCCTAGTGATGGCTTTGTCCACTCTGGCTGGCCTGTTTATCTCTTGCCTTAAGGCATCTAGCAAAGTGCTTGCCTAGTGATGGCTTTGTCCACTCCAGCTGGCCTTTTTGTCTCTTGCCTTGAGGCATCTACAGTAGCAAAGTGCTTGCCTAGTGATGGCTTTGTCCACTCCAGCTGGCCTTTTTGTCTCTTGCCTTGAGGCATCTAGCAAAGTGCTTGCCTAGTGATGGCTTTGTCCACTCTGGCTGGCCTGTTTGTCTCTTGCCTTAAGGCATCTAGCAAAGTGCTTGCCTAGTGATGGCTTTGTCCACTCTGGCTGGCCTGTTTGTCTCTTGCCTTGAGGCATCTAGCAAAGTGCTTGCCTAGTGATGGCTTTGTCCACTCCAGCTGTCCTCTTTGTCTCTTGCCTTGAGGCATCTAGCAAAGTACTTGCCAGGTGATGGCTTTGTCCACTCCCGCTGGCCTCTTTGTCTCTTGCCTCGAGGCATCTAGCAAAGTGCTTCCCTAGTGATGGCTTTGTCCTTTCCGGCTGGCCTTTTTGTCTCCTGCCTTGAGGCATCTAGCAAAATGCTTCCCTAGTGATGGCTTTGTCCTTTCCGGCTGGCCTTTTTGTCTCCTGCCTTGAGGCATCTAGCAAAGTGCTTGCCTAGTGATGGCTTTGTCCACTCCGGCTGGCCTTTTTGTCTCTTGCCTTGAGGCATCTAGCAAAGTGCTTGACTAGTGATGGCTTTGTCCACTCCAGCTGGCCTTTCTGTCTCTTGCTTTGAGGCATCTAGCAAAGTGCTTGCCTAGTGATGGCTTTGTCCACTCCGGCTGACCTTTTTGTCTCTTGCCCTGAGGCATCTAGCAAAGTGCTTGCCTAGTGATGGCTTTGTCCACTCCAGCTGGCCTTTTTGGCTCTTGCCTTGAGGCATCTACAGTAGCAAAGTGCTTGCCTAGTGATGGCTTTATCCACTCCGGCTGGCCTTTTTGTCTCTTGCCTTGAGGCATCTAGCAAAGTGCTTGCCTAGTGATGGCTTTGTCCACTCCGGCGGGCCTTTTTGTCTCTTGCCTTGAGGCATCTAGCAAAGTGCTTGCCTAGTGATGGCTTTGTCCACTCCGGCTGGCCTTTTTGTCACTTGCCCTGAAATCTCAGACCAGTTCAACTTTTTTGTAGTCACAAAATGTGCCAACTCGTCTTAGCTTTTGTGCCCACGCAGTGCTGAGTCAGTGGTCTTACATGCACAGAAGTTTGGTTACTGCCTTTACTGCATATATGACCGACTTTCAGCTTCCTACGCATTTCATACCAATCTCATGTAATCACTCGTGACAGACTTTCATCCCGGTTTCATATAATGTTGTGGTAACCTTCTGACTTCGTCCTGGTCTGAGTTCATTTTGGTATCATGTAATCACCCTCGAAAACATCAGCCCTGATTAATCAAAGGTTAATTCGAAATGTTTCTGTTTTGTCATAGATCCTTTGCCGTGACTGTCATAAGGTGAGTATTAGGTAGCACACTGTAGACCAAGTGCAGCATACAACCTATAGATCTAGTGAAGCATACGACCTGTAGACACAGTACAGCACACGACCTGTAGACACAGTGCAGCACATGACCAGTAGACACAGTGCAGCACACGACCTGTAGACACAGTGCAGCACATGACCAGTAGACACAGTGCAGCACACGACCTGTAGACATAGTGCAGCACACGACCAGTAGACACAGTGCAACACACGACCTGTAGACACAGTGCAGCACACGGCCTGTATACATGGTGTAGCACACGGCCTGTAGACATAGTGTAGCACACGGCCTGTAGACATAGTGTAGCACACGGCAACAGCTCAGCTTTTATTGTTTTGAATGGACGTCGATTTCTCACCATTTTATGCAGGAAAGCAAGATAAAGTTTCACGTACTGGGAATGCGCTGTGCTGAGTGTGGTTCATACAATACCTCGCGTGAGGGAGAAGAAGGCGTTCCCGTCGTTCCTTTCGGGCAGCCACCGGAAGGAGATAACGAAGGCAATGACCAGGACAATGAGGATGGGTGGGAAACTGAAGAAGAGGAAGAAATGGAAAGTGGAAATGAACAAGAAAACGAATTATCCACGGAAGAGCATCACGAACAAGAAGGAAATAAAGAAAATGATGAAAATTCTGATGAACATGAAGGAGAAATACCCGAGGATGGTTGCGACGGAGACAGAGATCTGCCACTTGATTAATAATAGAGCTTGAATGTGTTGAATTACTGAGTTTTCGAAGCATTCAGTAGTTTTATAAATGCTACCATTATTGTTTTAGGTTTTGGGCATTTCGTTTGTTTCTAAAAGTTTTTAAGAAATCAGAAGGGTTAATACTTTATACTGTAGGTGTGTTTCATTGCTACTGACATTACTATCAAGTGATAAAAGCTCTACTCACTTCAAATGAACTAGACTAGACAAATCCTGCTTGCTCATTATTCTCCTTGTAAACAAGGACTGAATCAAGAGGACGCTGCTCAACCAGGGAGGACACTTATCACCCACAGTCAAAGATTACAGACAAATACACAATTGCAGCCGTTTTACGGCCCATGTACGATCTCAGAGCACAGCACCACAGTCAAATGAAATAAGGTGGTAGTCGAGGGATGAAAACTGGAGTACCCATAAAATACCCCCGGTGTGAGACTGAGGTCCACCAATCTCAGCCCGATACACTCCGAGACCCACCGATGTTAGAGACACGAACATTAGCGCTCGGCCATCCTGACTCAACTGTTGTATACTACATTTAACGAAAAGTTAGTTCATTGGAACTAAAACCAGCTAGATAATGCTGTGCTTTGTGTTTTTAGATAGAAATTGTATACACGGTTTTTTTGTTAGTAGTTCCCCAGTAACACAGTATGAATCGTCTAAAAATTTTGAGTGACTAAACGGTTGCATCTGCCCTGATATTTTCTTTTATTAACCATACCTCATTTCCATCCTCCTCCTCCTCCTCCTCCTTCTCCTCCTCCTCATTTCCCTCCTCATTTTTTCCTCCTCATTTCCCTCCTCTTCCTCATTTCCCTCCTCCTCATTACCCCACTCCTGCACCTCTTCATTTCCTTCTTCCAACTCCTCATTTCCCTCCCATGTGTTTTAGGTCAGCACATGGTGACTCTTCTCTTGCGGGGTGGTTATCTTGAGTTTGTACTTCAAGGTGTGCATGCGCTTTGTAGCGTCCTGCTGACCAAACGACCGAAGGTTCTGGGGACGAGATTGGTCGTGTTCCGAAAGGAACTTCTCCGTTTACATGATTCCTGGATAGCATCTTGCACTGGAATGAAGCTTTCGATTGGAAGGAGAACGTTGTGCGAACAAACTCCGGAATGACTTCACTTTGTTTCGGAGTCATGTAAACACTGTGCACTCAAATGCAGAGCTTCAAGAGGGGGAATGAAGACATCGGAACGAGTTCATTCCGGATCGAAACTCGATCCAGTATCATATAAATACACCCAAAATCTTGTGGTTGAAAGGCAAGACCTTTGTAGAGGTTGAAGATCGACCATATCACTTTATAAAATAGTTCAGATACTATGCATGCGTACTCATTGGTATTGGTGTGCACTGTCAAGCACAAATATGACGTTTTGCCAAGGTTGTGAGAGTTTGGAGTTTCATGAAATAAACAAAACTATACGAACTTTGTATATCATCTTTCTCTTTCTTAATCAAAAATGCTTTTATAAAATGGCTAAAACATGTCCTCCGTGCCTTCCGAGCCTGGTGAGAAGCACTGATCTGCTCTGGAATTCTCCCAAACATTCGCCTCGGTTTCACCACGCAATGAAGGCACGGAAAACATGTTTTATTTCTTAAATAACGCCTAAGTTCCATTCTAAAAACATCTTTAAAAATACACGCTATCGCTCGACTTTAAAATTTATTAATTTGTGTCATTGACATTGTGAAAGACTTGTTGTACTATTTTTTCTGGAACAAACGTTTTGTTTACTTCTCTTTTCCTAATGTCCACTTGAAACAATATTCTTGACGTTTCCGGCATTCATAAAGGTCACAAACGCAGTTAACCGTCAAAAAGGGCATAGATTTTACTGGTGTGGCAAGCGTAAAAGTCGTCCCGACCACTTTTCTTATTATAGTCAGGCTTCCATTTATTGGTACGTATTGTAACTGCTATTCCAGTAGACTATCTAATAAAAGTTATTATTATTGTTTAGGAAAAGTTTTTTATATTAATATTGATCTTTTATTAACAGTCATAATATATACTGCTGCGATACGTGTTTGAAAGGCAATCAGTCATCACGATAATCATTATAATCCCTTCTGTTTACAAATCTTTGATGAAACTCTAAATAATTGTATATTAAATGAAAAACTCACACTCAGAACTGCATATTTTACTCTGAAGAATTAAAAAATTCAGTTTAGGTCTATTTTTATCTATTTATATCCAATTTTTAAAATCTGATCATGACAACGTTTTACAAAATATCATCTGCCGTGATGCACTTAAAAACAACTACATACGTAATATTAGATTCTGGTTTTGGCAGAGCTGGCATGCGAGAGTCTTTTGTTTCGAGGATCTCAAAGAGGAAAAGTTTCCGTTAAAAAGCCGATTTTTTTACCGTCAGCCGTCAATCCTACTGTACTTCCTCGCTCATCACACACAAAAATCGACACGACCGAGGTTCCTTCGTGCGACTGAGCTACAAGACAAAATACTGGTCAAACCGGTTTGGCTAGCCAGACTTTATGCAAATTTAATAAAAAGAGAGTGTATTTTTATAGCCTGAGGGCAATTCATGAAAGTTTACAAATTGTCGACACATAAAGTTAGCAAATTAAATCTTTATATAATTCAGCTACTTGTTATCAAAAGAGAATAAGACCGAGACTGGCACAATTTCAATGTTTTCTGACTAATGTTTTAATTTGCTTCTTCCGTCATTAAGTGTTTTAAAATACTCTAGTCCAGCGTTTCCTAATCTGCATATGAAAAATATTGGCGTGTTCACAGTTGACTAGCACTGATCCTGTCTGCTTCGCCAGTTTGCGCGCTATCGTCAGACGTCTACCATAACACAAGAAACTGAAGGTTTGTAAAAATGTATACTTTGGGTTATTTTAGTATATATTAACGAAAAGGAGTTTCCAAATATTAATAAGCGAGCTGTATTTAGTAGTAAATAACGTCATTATTTCCCGAGTTGTGAAAGAGAGAAAGCAAAACATAAGCTGAGACTTCATAGATCATTTACGCATGCTATCTGGCAAAACAAACTAAAAACTAGATGTATGCACAATCAGAATTAAAAAAGTATAGAATTACCACAACCAAAACTAATTTTGAGAGCTTTTGTAGGTCTCTTGGAAAGGTCAAAGATTATAATTTCAAGTCTACTAGGAACATAACTCATGCGCTTTTGAACAAACAAAAACAACGTGGATGTATATCGGTACCCGTCAGACCATTGCCGTCGGTCTACGCTATAAAATATCAACTCTTAAAAGCCTAAATTGGCATTAAGGTTATGCGGAGAACTTAGCAAGACATAGACAGACACCACTTAGGAAAACGATAGCAAAGATTATTAATAATTTTACCTCATTCGTTTAGTTAAATGTTACGATACAAGATATTATCTGATGCGGTTTATTTTTATTTGCATATTAGGAAAATTTATACACCTTCCTTATTAACCCCCCCCCATCCTCCTTACCCCTCATAAAAATAAACTTTTTAAACTCTTGTTCATCAAGTAATGCTTTTGAGGGAAACCCTTTCGAAAAATTAAATCAAGGAAACTCTATATTATATACATCTAACCTATATTGCATCTTACGTCAAAGTAGAAAAATAGAAGAACAGTTTTGCAATGTGGCTTGAAAATGTAAATTTTACTGTCGAGAGGTAGTCACATTCGCTATTTGTTTTGGATCGAATTCAAGTCATAGAGCTGCAGCTATAAGAGCAAGTATTTTCGATCACGACACAATCTACACAAGCACAGCTGGCTGAAGTAAGACCATTTGACTAATATCAAAAAGCCGTGTGGATTGGAATCTGCGGTTACGGAAAAGCGGTCAGAGCGGAATTCGAACTTGACCCTTTAAGTTTGATTTCCAAGCAATTTATCAGCAACTCATTTCTCCGTATATACATAGCTCCAACAAAACAATGTAATTCGTAATGAGAAATAAGGAATTGATCAAGTGGAATAATCTTCAGAGGTTTATAAAAAGCGAAATATTCCCAAACTGCGAAATATGAAAATTATAGGGTTCTTTTGGGAGAATTTACCCATATATCATTATCGTGTCGAGGCTTTAAATGTTTAAAAAGCATTTTCCGTTTGATATTATTAGCTTTTTTCGATGCATGGGGTCTCGTCCACACGTATCCGGGTATTTTTGAATCCAAAAAAATTTTCTCTCCGGATTCAAAACTTTTCTCGTCCACACGTTGCGTTTTCAAATGGATTCGACCGTCCACACGTAGCCGGACTCACTGTGAACACCCCACTGGGGATCCTTTATTTTTGTCAACAGAGCATGTACAAAACCAGTTGTCCGTAAATTTGTTTGTTTTCGTTTTCTGTTAAAAAAAATTTTGCTTTTGTTAGTAATAATTGAGACAGAAACCACAGAAAAATCAATGAAAAGAGCAAGATGGATACCATGCATGAAAAGAAGCCTCAAAACGAGGAGTCGCTGAAGCGTAAAGCATAAGCGAAGTTTAGCATTAGTGATTACACACTGAAGAGAAGTGATATCATTTGACATTCCGTACGAAGGCCAAATTGAATATTTACACGATAGAGTTGGTCATATTTTGTCACGGCATCGGGCTAAAAAAATACGCAGAATCGAGTGTCCAAACGATATCGGATTAGTAACGTATTCAAAAATTTCCGGATACGTGTGACGGGGCCTATACAACTAAGTGTCAGGCAAAGTTATGCAGTCATGCAAAGTTACGCAGTATTTAAGAATAAATACAGAACCATTTTTAAGTGCTGGCTTGGAGAATCAGTTAAATTTTGCCGAGTACGAAAGCAATATATTTAGCACTGTTCTGTTTGGTATTATCAGTTGTGCTTCGTAACTAATTAGCCAGATGAATTTTGCAACGGTCTCGTTTGACTAATATTGCTGCATTCGATTGGCAAATTCAACATTAATTTGGGGGATGAAACGGTATGAGGAAATAATATCACTTTTTAGTGAAAATTCACGCAATGGAAAGTTTGGCAGTGTTTTTGTCATCACTGACTTTAAAGTTTTTAAAGACTAATAAAATGTTTTCGAGGTATAATTATTCACAGACAGAATAACCAAATAACGCTACTGTTAAACTTAAAGCAGAAATACAATCGTGTAACGATCGAGCTCTTCTTTTCTCTATTTCATCCTCAAAATAACACTGACAGTATTTGTAAGTTTCGGACGTGATATTTGTAACCGATTATCAAAAATTATATTGGCGAAAAATAATCAGATAAATAAAAACATTGCATGCAGTGCACGTATTTGTAAAACATTTTGGGCAAGCTAGCCAAGCAAACGATTTCACAAATATACAGACTGGTTATTGTAAGGTATGAAATACAAAGAATGTTTTCACAAGATGTCACGGCGGCCATGTTGGGGTACCCGTTGAACAAAAGAATTTTTATGATTAAACTTCAACATGGCCGCTGCGTCTTTGTCCTTTGTGATTGTGTGAAAACGCTCGATTTTCAAATCGTAAAAACAGCGCTTTAACAGAAAAGGCAAGAAAAAGGCACGCGCGCGCCTGCATATCTATGACCTGCGGATTCGTCAAACAGTGTCAGTAAAATACACATCATTATCATATCTTCCAGCGTTGTTATTCTTTGTCAATCAGTATGTATCTTTTATATCTGAAGTGGTTTTTTTTCAATCAATATATATAAATGACCTTCTTGTGATAATTTTCTATTAAAATTTTCCAGAACACACATATAAAGTGTTTGTATTAACAAAATAATCGACCTTTTCATAAATTATTTGACCTTCTCTTCGAAACGATTCTGTCTATCTCATTCCAACTTTTCTTATGTTATATTTATGCTTTTGTCATTCAAAATTTTGTTTCATTTTTTGAGTTCTTTGAAAAGAAATTTTCTATTCTTTGAGTGGTAAGGGCAGCTATTTTTGAAATATTGCTTTCAAACACGGGCGGGGGTGTATAAATATCTTCAAATCGGGTCGCGGTAAAAAGTGGTAAAACGAGGAAAAGGGGGAAGTATCGGAAAAAGTGGTAAAAAGCGGAAATCACCGGAAATGAACAAAAAAATGAGGGGAAAAGTGGAAATCACCGTAAATGAACAAAAAAAAGAGGGGAAAAGCTCTTTCCGCTATTTCCGCCTTTTCCGCGTTTTACCACTTATCCGTTCCCTTTTTACCGCGACCCGGTATGTCTTATGGGTAATTTCGCCGTTTAGCAAATGCGAGTGAGTAAGACAAAATATGACGTGACAGCAGGTATTTCATTTCTCTAGCAAAAAAGAATGTTCACAGGTGTTAACAGATAAATATGTGTGGTAAATGTGACGTTGATGCATTTCGTTAATACTTTGAGGACTGTAAAAGAGACTGGATTTGAAGAAGTTAAAGATTTAGCTAACTACCAGGAGAGGAAAATGTTGTTAAAGGGCATGAAATTTGTTTGATACGGAATTGGAAGGCCCGCAAAAGCTATCGTGAGAATGTCAGTCATATTACGGATATTTATGAGCTCAAAAAATGCTTGCTATTCAATCGAAGCAGTGCGCGCCTTTGATGACAAAAAAAATTTACGCCGGCTTTTTTATGATGTACAGGGTAACACAAGGGCAGATGTTACTAGAATTGTTGCCTCAAATTGTTCTTATTTTGTTTTTATTGGCCGTGTTTTCTGTAGGCTTTTAAAACTGCTAAAATTCCTTTACATTTGCTTTTTAGCTGCATGTGCGTTATATTATAGTGCACTACAAATACAGGTGTTTGAACTTCAAACGATAATCACTGGTAACAAATATTTTTCACTAACTAAATACATAATTTATACTCATAACTTCTTGGATTTTGATAAATATTCAAACCGAAAAAAAATTTTTGAAACTATACTTTCAGCCTCAGTTTGTTCTTATTTTGTCCTTAATTAATTTTTGGGCGATTTGAATCTCAATGTCCTTGTTGAGTTTATTCTTAATAAAAGAAAAGGGTGTATACCTTTTGATGCGCAGCCTGTGTTTAAATCAATTGCATGACAATTAAGCTGGCTTCTAGTTTTTGCACGCTATCGAATTCTGTCAGTGTCAGGTAAAGGTTAATTGGTACAGTGAAAACGGAGTAACTCTTTCTAGACAATGACCTTTCACTCAGTTATCGTTGTGAACTGTTCCGTTTAGTTGTGGTAAAAGAGTTGTTGTTAATGTTGATAGTACTGCTGCTGCTGTTTTGTTGTTAATGATTATGACAATGACAACGACGACGATGATGAGAGTCAGAAGATGATGATGACGATAGTGGTAATAATTAAACACGTTATTGATTTCATCGCTTGATTTTCAGAGATCAAGAAAATGCCAGGACGTGGAAGATTCCGCCACAACAATGAAAATTGCAAGGACTGTTGCCGGGCCTTCGGTCGATTTCTTCGCAGGAATTTGCTCCTCATTTTGATCATCGCGGGTTGTGTGATTGGCTTCATTATCGGTGTGGTGGTCAATGAATCGGTTCAGAAGATCAAGCACAAAGAAGACCGGAAAACAACACTGATGTTGATTGGGTTCCCCGGGGAACTGCTCATGAACATGTTGAAAATGTTGGTTCTGCCGCTGATCATTGCAAGTTTGATCACCGCTATAGCTTCACTTGACTCACAAGCTGCGGGGAAAGTTGGAAGGCGAACTGTGCTGTACTACGCAATAACCTCGTTTGTAGCTGCCATCCTCGGTATTGTGCTTGTAATGGCAATTAAACCCGGCGAAATTGAAAAAGAAAAAGAAATTGAGAAGAAATCTGATCCTTTGCGTACGCTTGACGGCTTTCTAGATTTAATAAGGTAAGTTTAAATTCCTGAAAATTGCTTCAGGCAATCGTAGGAGTTTACTGATACTGTTGTTATAGTTCATGGTATCTTATGCTCTTTAACCGGTGCGACGTGAGAGCATCACGACTTGGTATTTGAATGAGATTTATTTGTTCTGTGATTAGGGATAATAACCATTTATTCAGTCACGGTTTTTTGCGAGCTTGTCTGGCGTTGGACTAAATTTGTCCTGATATTTTTTTCGAATCACAGAAAGTACTGCTGACATAGTGCGACAACTTGTAATTACAAAGTGCGACAGCTATTTTGATACAATTAAAGTGCGATAAGTTTATTACAAAGTGCGACAGCTATTTCATTAGAAAGTGCGACAAGTTTATTACAAAGTGCGACAGGTATTACAAAGTGTGATAGTACAGATGCCTTGTAGTAATGCAAGTGAAACGTTATTGATTGTGCATGGAGATGTGTTATTCTGCAAAAATAATAAATCTTGAAATGTTCAAAGCACTTCATTTTAGCACAATTGGGTTTGTTTTTATCAACAGGAGTTTTTTCCCAAGGAATGTCGTGGAAGCAGCAATTTTCAGTGTAAGAAATCACTTGCTTATAATCTTATCAAAGTCGTTAAAAGTTGTGGAATTGTAGTGAATTGAATATTGAAATCTTACCAAACTCTGTTAGGCCTGTGTAGAAGGGCGATGATTGTTAGGTCGAGGATGAGGGGAGGATATTGGGTGTTTGAAAAGTGGTTTGGAGAGGCAGAGATCCAACAACGTTTTACTTAATTGTTTATTATTAACATTTCTTCCTTTTAAATTGCAGCGAAAAACAAAATACTCCTCTGACCCACCGCAATACGAAATGAGAAATATCACCAACACGACCACAAACTCCACCGTATTGCAAAAGGTATTAATTCTAATTGACAAAAATTGATAAACAGCCATTACACGTTTTGACACTCCTTTTTTCTCTCCCATATTGTCTGTCCGAAATAATTCTCTCCCAAAGAACATTCTCCTTGGTACACGATATATGACGAGTGTTTAATTTCGTTTTTCAGACTGAAAATACTTTTGATTTTACGGGTTAACCACAAAATGTTAACGCAGAATTTACCGCGTGTAAAAGAAGAGAGTTAGAGTTTTAAATCTTTTATACACACAATTTAGCCTTTTACTTAAGTATTTTAGCGATTTCAATGAAAAAAATTACATTGTTATTATTTCATAATCAAAGTGTTGGTTTTAAACTTTCTATACCCTATTAATATAGGTCATGACGTATGCAGGGTCGGATTTTGTTCCTGCTGGACTGAAGTCCATGGTAAACAGCAACATCCTGGGTCTAGTGGTATTCTCCGTAGTCTTTGGAGCGGTCCTGGGTCGACTCGGTGAGAGAGGAAGAGTACTGCGCATGTTCTTTGAAAATCTCAACGAAGTGGTGATGATTATGGTTGGCCTGGTCATGTGGTGAGTGTGTCGGTTATAACAAACAATTACCTAGCTTTGGAGTTTGCTTGTTTGAGCTAAATCTTTTTACTATAGACGGATATTGCAAATAAATTTGCTAAATTCTTTTACAAGCCTAGGTGGCTCATTGGTGCTTATCTCCGGTTTCTGTAGTGTTAAGCGGATAAGAGTCATTTACTCCCCCTGGACGGGACACTAATCCATCGCAGGTTAGCCCCCAGTAGAAGCTGGTACTCATTTTACCGACCTCGGG
>JAOCNB020091262.1:0-11838 GCA_026546465.2 Palythoa caribaeorum | reverse complement strand
TGGATCCTGCCAGCCGGGGTTAGCTGGCCAGGTTTTAGGTTGAAACAGGTAATTTTTGGGAAATCTTTTCTAGCCCCCCCCCCCCCCCGTCCCTTTATTTTTCCATAATTTCCTTGCTATTCATCCCAATAAGTTGAAACTTTACACAAATTATGCCACTGCAAACCCTAGTCATATTTGTGACGTCACGACACGTCACAAATATGTTATTTTCGAGATATGTTTTAAGTTTTGAAGTTACATAATTACTTTTCGAAAAACAATCTAAGACTTGAGAATTCTGGGCCCGGATTTTCAACCCCAGAGTAGCACTTTAAACCAGGGCTTAAAATTTTAACCCACGTTTTTGAGACTGATCTGGGGTGCATTCCGCGGTTAACACTTTGACTCCTTAGAAAATCTGAACAGTATAGTACTTTAAATGCAGGGTAAATATTTACTCTGTAAAAGAAAATGGACAACATTATATCTTTTATTTTGAAAGACAGGTTTCGATCGATCATCGATCATCTTCAGTTTGAATTAAGGTTACTGAACTGGTTAAAAAGTAAAAAAAACCTAAACATTGAAAACGCAAATTATGTTGTGTTATTGAGAACGATCTGTTAACTAAAAACACTTTTTTCAATAGCTAATTTTGTTCGCGAATTATTGCAAAATAATTTTTTTTTTACCGGCAGTCAGGAAGCTACAAAGTTCATTTTTCCGACGCTGTTTTCTTGGTTCCAGTTCTTACAAAAATGAGGGTTGTAAAATATATCAATGCTTGCTGAATTTTTGTTATTTTGCCACGAAATTTGGCACAACTATAGAGAAATACTTAAAGAATAAAACGGTATCGGCGAAATTGAAAAGAAGCCTTAGTTGATTTTTATTAATCCATTCTACGCCTCTCGGGTAAAAATGTTTGCAATTTTCTAGAAACAAATATAAAAAATGATCGGCTTTCACAAACAAAAATTGCGGACACGGTTATGATCAGCACACTTTGACGAAGTTAAAAAGGTGACAAACACCAGCGAAATTTAAGATCTGAGCTGCTGTTGACTTACTGACGACAAAAATTGAATCCGGCAAAAGTAAAGCGTCAATTCGTCCTTAGGACAACAAATATATCAATAAAATTTAAATATTCATTTAAAAAATTTTTATAAGCTTTCCAGTGATATATAGATTTATGGGTCTGTGATAAATATCAAGCGAGATATCGTATGAAAACTAGAAACACCGCTCAAGATGTTCAGTAATCTTAAAGCGAGAGAAAACATTTTGTCGGCTTTCTGCTGACGTAATGTTCGCGCAATCAAACTTTTTCAAATTGAAACACTTCCAAGACACTAAACAAAGAAACCTTTGTCCCAACTTACCAATCAAAGACTGGTAAATATAAATAATAATAACTGAAAATCCGTCTATACCTGATGGGTTTTGAGGGGTGACATCCGCTCTTAAAAACACATTGTGATAACTGTTGACTCCCCAACATCCGTACAAACCACAGGAGATGTAATCTGCCAGACCTCCAACCAAAGACCAGCTGGTTCCCACTGGATTAACGTCTGTGATACCAGTACGATACCAAACCCTACTATCTGAGGATGTGCCGAGAACTACACCAAACAATCCACAGTCAACGTGTTTTAGCGCACCATTTGTGAGTTGCCATGTAGTACCTACGCCGTCTCCCACTATACCTAAAATATTATGAATGAAAATCTTTAATATACTAAGGTAAAGTGTATGGAGGAAGAAATGCAAGATTCTCTGCTGATCACTTCACTGTAAAAGAACCAAACGAAATTCTTCCGGTACCCAAAGTTCTTTTGACCCTTTCAGCTCCAGGCAATTTATAAAAATCTAACTTCTCCGTACATAACTCAAGCAAAACAATATAACTGGTAATGAGAAATTAAGAATTGATCAAGTGGAATAGGCTGTGAAAATTGAAAATCTAAATTCTCCCAAACTGTTTATACAAAAAGTATGAAATTCAGTTAGGAGAATTTACCAACACGTCATTTGTCGTGTTTGGGGCTTAAAGAGTTAAGGGGCCGTCCTTAGTAAGTCGATTTGGTACTGCTTAACGTTAAAATGGGGAGTCAGGTTGGCGTAGCGGTCATCACTCGCGCCTCCCGCCTCTACGACCCTGGATCGACTCCCGGGCTCTGCACGTGGGCTGAGAATTGTCGATCTCAATCTGGCTCCGAGGGTTTTTCTCCGGGTACTCCCTCAGCAAAATCGATTCCCAGCTGATAAGATCTGGCTGTGGTGCTGTGCTCCGAGGTTATGTATGGATCGTGTTCTGGGGCCGAGCGCCTAGACGGCAGCACAGTTCCTTCGGTCCGACCTCGTTGAGCTGCGTCCTTTGTAATTCAGCCTCGGCTGCGAGAAAGGGCGATTAGCAAGCCGCTCCTTTCCTTTTTATACCGTATTTCCTCGAATAAACTTTGCGGCGCTTATTAAATTTTTCATGATTTGGGTGCCGCGTTTATTCGAGGGCAGCGCTTATTTCAAATGCTGTTTATTTTTTTAAATAACCAACCGTAACTTTACTTTAAAAAGGAAAAAAAATGATACAGTTCTTTGTGTGGCTGTACCGATCAAGCTTTACAGTTTTACTTCTTGCGCTTGTAAACGCATAAGAAATCAGATAAATTCGATGTTGCGGATTTTTGTCTGTGCCTTTCAAAGTTTAAACTTATAGTTTTAAACAACTCCACTCTGCGCTTGTAAAATGTGAACGTCATAAATTCGATGTTTCAGTTTGTTGTCTGTTCCAGGGTGCGGCGTTTGTTCGAGGGCGGTGTTTAATCGAGGGCGGCGTTTATTCGGGGAAATACGGTATTTACTGTACATTTAACCTCGATACTTCGAACTTTCGATAGCTCAAAATCACGCTAACACGAAGTAATTTTTAATTTCCTTTTGGTTCTTTTATTATAATCTTATCCTCGAAAACTCAAAGTCGATTTTCACTTTTGCGGCCAAATGAGCCATTACGTTTTATACATATTTTAAAGATTAAGGGTGCATTTCTTCGGGAAAAATCCTAATCCGGATTCTGAATCCAAAAAGGGATTCTTTGTTTCTGAATCCAAAAATAGATTATGAATCCAATGAATCCGCTCGCGACTAGGATACAATGGATTAATCCGCGTCCGGATTCTTAGGATTCACGTCTTTTATGTTTCTTTGGGAAAGGATTCGAAAATTGTCCTTGTGGTAAGCGGTCTTCGCGCGAAAATACTGTCTGGACCGTCTGCTGTCCAGCGAAGCTAGGAAAAATCCCTTTTTGGATTTTTCGTTTCTTTCGCACAAAAGAATCCGCGATTAATCCCTTTTGGGATTTTTTGTTTCTTTGGAAAAAAGAATCCGTGTAATCTCACGCGATAATCCGATTTTGGATTTCGTCCATGAAATGCACCCTAATTTTTAAACATGCAGAAGAACAGCTATACTTGAGATTTTTATAACGCTTTTTTTGGTTTTGTTGTTTTTATGCTCTTACATTGCTAAAAACTTTACAATAAAATATCTATGAGCATAAAACCTATTTAATCAAGTAATTTTTGGTCTTTTTTCGAAAACTCGGTAATTCGAAACCCCGATAACTCGAAGTATTTGAAATTTGCCTTGGCATTTCCAGTTATTGGAGTTCAAACGTATGTTTGAAATAAATACATTGTTAAGTTAATCAATGTATACGCTGTGTGCCCACTTCTGGATGAAAAATTGCCAATTTTTCTTCACAAGCATAATTGTTATATAGGGAACACTTCATGGAAAATACGCGCAAAAAGTTTTTATTCAGGAGAGGTTACAATGCATATTATCGAATTTCACAAATGACGATATTGAATAATTTAAAACCTGCTGATTTCGATTTTAATAAAATGAAACCGACGAGTAGCCGCAAATTTCTGTGTTTTGTGGCTCTGCCAAATTAGACTTGTCAATAGAGTAAAATAAATTACGTTCATGTCAACTTTTCATTTAGTAGGTAAAAACAGTATCGAACAAACAAGTCCGTTAAGTGGATATACCAAAACAGTACAGGCTGAAAAGCCTGCCAGACCACTTGTAACAATTGGTAAAAAGAAGAGCGAAGTTGGAAATTTGATCCGTCAAAACATTAAGCCGAAGAAGTATGCTGTAGCACTGAAAGACCAAGAAGATGCTTCTGTTCGCTCGTCAGGTTTGTATATCTACTCATTTTTTATGCTCTGTAATAACAATCATTTGAGATCTATATAGGAGAGCTTTTTCAAACAACGGAACCTTTCATGCTCTTTCACCGATGAATGGCTTACAAGCCCCAGACCAATTTCCGTCTTTGTTTGGTATTTACGTTTTCTTTCACTGAGAAATGTAGTATCTAAAAACACGTAAAAATACGATAATTTTACGTGTGCAAATATCACTTTTCAGCCAAACAGTGACCTTGATTTTCCAAAAATTTTCAAAACACGCAAAATTACATAAAAAACAATTTTAAAGTACTTCCGAAATTTTCCGAAGATTTTCCGAACACTTCCGAAGATTTACGAAAATTTTCCGAAGATTTCCCAAAACCATAAATGAATAAGAAACAGTTTTTTAAACATTTCCGAAGCTTTCCGTAGATTTCTGGAAACTGTCGGATAGTTCCGATGATTTTCCGTATACGTAGGTATGGGATAAATTATGCAATGCTTTCTCGTGGTAAATGTTTTTATTACATAGATATGAGTTCGCTGCGCTCACTCGTGAAATTTTTTTTCCACTCAAAGATAAACTTCATATGTTGGCACCACCGTGTAATATCCTCTATATATAATAAACAGAATAAACATAGTCGCTTGGAGATACGGAATTTATTTTCTTGTGTTCAAATTGAACATCTTTCTTCGCTGCGCTCACTCGTGAGATATCAATTTGAACAAAAGAAAATAAATTCTATATCTCCGCGCTCCTATGTATTATTCTCTAAATATTTGGTCGCGCCTAGTGATGTCATAAAAATTACGAGTCCTATTGTTTTGGCGGGCCACAGGATTCCGTAAAATTTGTGAGATTTCTGGCCCGCCAAAACAGTGGCAAATACACACTGCACATGATTGTGAAAGTAGCTTAAAAATGGTTTTTATTTTTCGCAGTATTTCCTTGTAACGGGTCTAAGTTTGACCTCGGATTTGCAATTGACGGATGTGGCAGTGAGTCGTTCTCGCACTGTACCGAGCTGGTGAAGTCCGTCATTAAAAAGGTAAACATCTCTCCAGATGAAACCCGAGTTGGAGTTATTGTTTATTCCAGACGATCAAGACTGTTGTTTGGCTTGGGTGACTTATCAACTGCTTGTCAAATTAACAACGCTCTGGATAACATCAAATACAAACTTTCACAACGCCAAAACTTTTTGAATATTGGAGCAGCTCTTGAAATGGCGAGGCAGAAACTTTTTAACAAAACACGACGGGGCGCTCAGCGAGTGTTGGTTCTTGTTACTGGCGGTAAAGCTAAGGACGATATAGTCATTCCATCGAGACACCTCAAAAAAGATGGCGTCACGTTGTACACTGTGGGGGTGGGGGATTCGTTTGACCAAGGTCAACTGGATGTCATATCGAGTAACCCGATCAACAACACATTCAAGTCTGATTTATCATTTGTCAATGATCTTTCCCGAAGTGTTAGAGGTGATGTGTGCAGAGGTAAGGGGATTCTTCTTGTCTTTTTGTGTATTTATTATGTTACGGAATGATAAGTTTCTTTTCTGGTTGTTTGAATGAGTCAAGTTATGATGAGCCGTTGAGTCTTTCTTATCCCCACGACGTACGTCGCTAACAACGTGCATTGACATCTTGACTAGTACTTAGTTTTAGCAGATTGTTGAAGTGCTAACAACGGTGGGTGCGTGGCTACTCCTAAAATGTTCTGCAATAGGCCTTTGCAGGAGTTGGTCACGTGCCTAGATACCACATAGTAACACGTAATAGGCCCTTTGCAGGTGCTGGTCACATAGCAACACACAATAGGCCCATTGCAGGTGTTGGTCACGTGCCTATATACCACATAGCAGCCAATAGGCCCTTTGCAGGAGCTGGTCACGTGCCTAGATACCACATAGCAACACGCAATAGGCCATTTGCAGGTGCTGGTCACATGCCTAGATACTACATAGCAACACGCAATAGGCCCTTTGCAGGAGTTGGTCACGTGCCTAGATACCACATAGCAACACGCAATAGGCCCTTTGCAGTATTTGGTCACATGCCTAGATACCACATAGCAACACGCAATAGGCCCTTTGCAGTATTTGGTCAAGTGCCTAGATACCACATAGCAACCAATAGACCCTTTGCAGTAGTTGGTCACGTGCCTAGATACCACAGTAGTTGATCACGTGCCTAGATACCACATAGTAACAAGCAACTGGTCAACAAACTAACCAGTGCTTTCACGTGTGGAAAGAAGCAAAGCGAAGCGATAAGTGTTTACAGAATCATCGACGTTTTGGATTTGCAACAAGAAGCCCTCAAGATCTATAAAAAATTAGAAAAGTTGATTTGATTGTAATAAAAGGAAATATTGCTTGTTGTGTTGAAAGAATTCGTGAAACCATTAATCAGTCTTTTCTTTCACTGCTTCAGTATCGCCACAGAGTCAACGTCAAGAGCTAACTCAGCCTGCTATTAAAGGTAGGATAATCCAAACTAACAACAACAACAAATAATTTAATTTAAAATAAATAATCACTCTTCTCAGGGTTTTTCAGAAATTATTTACAACATTAGAATATAAACGATAAATAATAAATACTAATTAAAAGTAATCTTGAAAACCGAGTGCGAGGTCTGTCCGGGAGAAAATTTTGCCTGAGGTCTTTCACCGTACACACCTTGCGAAGCGAGGTCAGTACAAAAAACCGAGGTCAAAATATTCTCCAGGACAGACCTCGCACTCGAATTTAGAGATGTTTTAGACAATTTTTACGAGGAACAGTTTCTCAGGTTAGATGGTAGGCTTTTCCCAAGGGTTGCACCTTTAAAAGCAGATAAGCACTGACTAGCCACCGACTGAACATTACAAAGGAATTTGTTATCATGATTTGTACCGTGGATATATGCAATGACGTTATGATACGACCTTCGCGGTTATGATTGAAAAAATTTCAGGCTTCAACGGGATTGGAACCCGTTACCTCTGCGATACCGGTGCAGTGCTCTAACCAATGGAGCTGTATAGCGAATTTGTGTGGCGCGTCGCGATGACACTGCTCATGCGCATTACCGTCTGGCGGATTTTAGCTGCAAATATGACGCTGCTCATCGACACAGAATAAATTTTCTCATAGATAACTAAAGAAAACCGTCTGGGATTACGAGGCAACGCGCACTTCCCACTTTCACCGGGGAACCATTATTCAGTTGATAGAATCTAGAATCTGGCTTGCTGGAAGTGACCACCTATCTTCGCCGGCTATTAGAATCAGAAATCCAGTCACCCTGAATCTTCAACTATCTCGTTTGCGTTTTTACATCGATCGTCAAAAATCACTTTTTTACTTAAAGAAGAGGAACTCGCTATAAAAGAGTTAACTCCTCCCACCTTCACACCTTAAGGCCCGTTCACACGCCCGGTATTTACGGCAATTTTCTTGGTGAGTTTGATGGCTAGAAAAACTCGCAGGTATGAACAATTGAATTTGCACAATCGCAGTGAAATTGCGGGATGTTCACACGTGCGAGTTTTTCTCGCCGTCTAAATTGCCAAAAAACCGCACCTAAAATCGCCGTAAATATCGCGCGTGTGAACAAGCCTTTAAGATTTTCAAATCTGCTATACAAAATGGTGGTCGATACGGACTTCACACGATGAAATAGCAAAAAAAAATATTTCTAAGTTATTAAGTCTGTTAAAAAATAATTTACAATAAATAATAGTATAAACTTTAGTTTCAATGTTGTAAGCGAACAGATTCAGGGATTCACTTTGCTTCTGGCACTTGGCACGTACTGCGGGAGATGTTCACTCGACTACGGCTAAGTGACAACTGAACGTGTGAAACCCTTGGGCTCACCCCTTTTATAGCGTCAAAAAGGGCGATCAGTAAATAAATAACAAATATAAAATATGCGGGGACAAAGAACTTGGAAGAATTCGAACTCCTGATGGGAATCCAACCCACGACCTTCTGTACACTAGTCGGACCATTTACCACTGAGCTATGGGAACTCACATGCCCAGCAAGGTCACTAAATAATATTTTATCGTGGTAACTTTTGTTTTGTTTTCTTTTTTGCACGAAAAATTACCTTGTGTAACATTAGCTTTAAGCCGCGGATGCAGATTATTTTTCGTGAGTCTTGTAACACCATTGCGAGACGAGTTTCACGAGCCATTGTAGCGTGTAACACCCTGTGCAATGGCTAAAATCGTCGAGAAACAAGTTTCAGACATCGTTGTAAAAAGTAAAATCCAGTTTTACTTTTTGCTATGATTTTAGTTACAAAGTGGCAGGAGCCATTGCACCTTCAGTAACTTGTCTTGCAATGGTTGGTGCAACTTGCCTTGCAATGGCTGGTGCAATTTGTCTTGCAATGGCTGGTGCAACTTGTCTTGCAATGGCTGCTGCAACTTGCCTTGCAAAGGCCGCTGCAACTTGTCTTGCAATGGTTGGTGCAACTTGTCTTGCAATGACCGGTGCAACTTGTCCTGCAATGGCTGGTGCAACTTGTCTTTCAATGGCTGCTGCAACTTGTCTTGCAATGGCTGGTGCAACTTGTCTTGCAATGGCCAGTGCAACTTATCTTGCAATGGCTGCTGCAACTTGTCTTGCAATGGCTGCTGCAACTTGTCTTGCAATGGTTGGTGCAACTTGTCTTGCAATGGCTGGTGCAACTTGTCTTGCAATGGCTGGTGCAACTTGTCTTGCAATGGCCGGTGCAACTTGCCTTGCAATGGCCGGTGCAACTTGTCTTGCAATGGCTGGTGCAACTTGTCTTGCAATGGCTGGTGCAACTTGTCTTGCAATGGCTGTTGCAACTTGTCTTGCAATGGCTGGTGCAACTTGTCTTGCAATAGCGTTACGAGACAAGTTGCACGAAAAATTTCCTCATATAACATTACACGCTTATTTTATTAGAACCAGTAAATTTTTGCGAGGCTCACTTGTTCTTAATTTTTTGGCGACTTCAGCCTCAATTTGTTCTTAAATTGTTCTTATTTCTGTGAACGGTTTTTGTTACCGGAAGAAAAAACAAAATAAAACAAGCTGTTGGAAAATGAAACGCCTTGCGCCACACATGTATTGTACGGATGAATTTAGAGGCGGACTGCCTTTATTGTTTGTTGAGCAGTCTTTACGGTGAATCTTTTACGTTTTATCGCTAAGAGTTTGTCAATTTTCTACCACAAAAATTTTCCTAGTTATCAAGCCTCAGCCTAAGCTTGTTCTTAAATTGTTCTTAAATTTTGGAAATTTGAGCCTCGTTGTTCTTATAAAAAAGCGTGTAGCTTGACATCGGCTAAAGTTTTCGAATAGGCATAGCACCGTGGCTGTACCCTATTAACAATTCTCTTTACATTGGTTTAGGTTCAGCTGATGTCACGTTTGTGATGGACACATCAAAGAACGTCTCTCCCAAGGACGTGGAGCTATGTAAGAACTTTTTGTACACCGTTTACAAAAACTTTCAAAGCCGCCAAAGAGGCATTCATTTTGGTTTAATAGAGTGTGGCAGCGGCTCACAAGTTGCATTTAAGCTCACTAACCACACAATTTCCCAAACGTTAGACAAAGATATCAAAAGAATTGGAATTATTGGCGGCAATTGCTCGATAAATAAGGCTTTGAACTTGACCAAAAGTCAGTTCGCCACTGAGGCGCGCGAAAGAAAACCGCGAGTTGTAGTCGTGCTTTTGTCGAGTAAATCAAACGATGGCGCTATACCAGTAGTCGATGAGCTCAAAGATGACGGCGTTCGCATAATGGTTCTTGGTATGGGATCTAAAGTGGACTTAAAGCAAATTGAAGGCATTGCTACATCTCCACTGTATGCTCTCAAAGTTCCAAAGTTTGAATATCTCCCTCATATGGCCCAAACTGTGAAAACTTTTATTGATGAAGGTAGGTTAAGATTAATGTTGCTCTTCTTTTTAGATTTTGAGTATCAGTTTCTGATGTCGTTGATGGTAATTGCTGTCTGTACGAACATACTAAATTTATCATTAGCTCCATCAAGTCGGTGGTATAAACTCTGGTTGCCAAATGGTAGGTCCCGCTCGCCCAATTCCCCGCAGTTCCGTGAATGAAAACACTATTAAACAAAAAGATTTCATATGTTTTTGTGCCTCTGTTCAGTAACAGATGACGTCAAAATATAGTACGAACAAAAAAGTGGCAACCGAGGCGATAGCAGAGTGTGTCACTGATGTACTTACCGCACTTTGACGTCCTCTGTGATCTATTACTGAACAGACGCACAAAAACATGGAATCTATTTGTTTTATATAATAAAAAATTAAAAACTTTGTAATATGACGTCAAACGTGCGTCTGTCCTCTAATAGATAATAGCGAGAACCAATCAAAATGGGAGAATAACTTTGGTTATTATATAATATAAAGTGAATAGTACGTGCGTTTTGATTGGTCAACAAGAGTGTTTTCCTTTGGCTATGATACACGAAAAGGAAGTGTTGGGCTCCTACACGGTGGGACAAGTTGTACTTTCATAACACTAAAAAATCTAATCGTGCTGGGTATTGTTTAGTTATTTTGAAATTTTGAAAACCTTAGCAAAGTTTGCGAGAAGTGTCGAGCAGGCGAAATCGAATTCTCCCAAACGTTTGCTTCGGTTTTCATTGGGCTTTGAAGGCACGGAGAAAATACTATTAAAGGTATACACGCTTTTTTTATAAGTACAACTTTATAAGAACAACAAGGCTCAAATTTTCCAAAATTTAAGAACAATCTAAGACAAGCTCAGGCTGAGGCTTAATAACTAGGAAAGTTTTTGTGGTAGAAAATTGACTAAAACTTAGCGAACAATGAAGGCAGTTTGCCTCTAAATTTAGCCTTACAATACATGTGCGGCGCAAGGCGTTTCATTTCCAGTAGCTTGTTTTATTTTGTTTTTTCCTCAATAAAAGCCGCTCACAGAAATAAGAAAAAATTAAGAACAAATTGAGGCTGAAATCGCCAAAATATTAAGAACAACGAGGCTCGGCCAAATTTACTGGTTCTTATAACAAAAACAGTTTGTATACCCAAATGAAACAGCATTTTGATTTTGAACTTAAATGATTTATGTTGTAAATAAAAAAAAATAAACAAACCAGCTGATCTCTGCTCTGGACATATTTTAGCCGCATCACATGCAAACGAAAACAAGCGAATTCCGTGGGAATTAAGTGCTCCAAGTTATGTTAACGATGAAAGCAAGGTTCAAGAATACAAACCGCTGGTGGTACCTTGGAACCAAGATACAGGTTAGGAAACATCAAAGTTTTTTGAGTTGCTCTAAAAAAATGTTTGATAATCAAAAAAAGGAGAGTCGATTTTTTCTGACTTTGTATTAAAGTAAAGACCCTACCGCTCTAGTACCGTGAGAAAACTTAGTTTTCAGACTAATTTTTCAGTACAGACTTGAGAACCTTTTGGATGTTAGTCTTGTCGCAGAGCAGTCTTAGTTCAATAACAACCGTGCCTTTTTGCTGAGTAATCACAAACACTGATTTCCATATTTTACCTTAAAGAATTTTGAATAAAATTGCAGTTTACTTGCTCTCTAAACTAGTAAAATGATGTAGAATGCTTTTAACTCTATTCAGACTGGGGGGGGGGGGGGGGGGGGGG
>JAOCNB020091229.1:0-19739 GCA_026546465.2 Palythoa caribaeorum | reverse complement strand
GGCGGAAAAGAAGGTCACACAAATGTTCACACTCGGCTGAGCCGGGGGATCGAACCTGGGACCTTGTGGTTGGAAGGCAGAGATCTTACCATTGCGCCAACCACACCGCCGTTAGTTAAACTAAGGATTTCAATAATTTATCTCCTAGAAAAAACTTTCTAGTTATCGAGCCTCTGCCTGAGCTTGTTCTTAAAAAATTGTTTGTAAATTTTGGCCAATTTGAGTTTCGTTGTTCTTATAAAAACGTGTATATAACGTTAGTTGCAAATATATATGAATAAGCAAGCAAACAAACTGTGACAGCTTTCTGAAAGGATCAGTTTTTAGCATCGCATTTTAAATTGCACTACATTAGTACATATTAAGATCCTGAATGATCAAAAACTTCACCTTAATTTGCAACATGTTAATAGTTTTCTTGTAGGCTTTTGCTTTACCAGTTCATCTGCAAGAACATTTAAGTTCGCAGCTTCAAACAACCTCTTAGTGAAAATATTCTGTTCCCAAGCAGTATGATGAACTAACAACGCGTGTTGTAACAATGAAAAGATAGTTTCAGATCAGTTTGCATATATGAATATTTATCTGATTGTTGTTGATAAACCATTTACAGTAGGTATTTTCTGTGAAAATGTTGTAAGCCCATTGGGCGTTGAATATTATCACAAATACAAGACTTTACCTGGCTTGTCCGGGAATTACTCATCAGTATTGGTGTACTTTTTTCCTACATTGCTCCAATTTAAGTAGAGTTGTAATAATTCTACGCTTCTGTATCTTTTGTATCTTTAGCCAGCTGTTCCTCAGGCTATTATGCGTGTTCATTAAACTGTTTCGACAATCTTCTGATGATCCTAAGCAGCCCTCTATCCTGGCGATCTTGACATGAATCGATTAAAACGCTTGCATGCAACTGAATTCTTTCATTCTGGACTCACAAAGCCCTCTGTTTTAACGAATTAAGCATTTATTAGGTTATAATTATCAACAAGTACTAATACTAATTTGGATGACATTTCTCAACAGTAAAGTACTTCTTAAAATCGTGACCTGGTGTGTCGAGACAGTTGGATTTGCATGGAATATATAGATGTTGAAACGTGTATACATTGCCTTCACCTCCTGCAAGCTAAAATTAGATAACACTAATAGATGAGTGAGCTCTTTTATAATTTATAGACCAGGGATGCTGAACAATTTACATTGAATTTACATCTTTGCATTTGAATCAAAATTCACTCACTTGCATTAAGTAATCAGGCAATGCTTTTTATCTCAGTTACCGTCAGATAAAATCTTTAAAACAACATTCGCTGATAGACTTCTGAAGAAATTATTTGTCGGGATCTGACAAATCAGAGAAATCGCGTTCAGTTGCGGAATACTTAAGAGAACAGTTGGCTGTACGCGATACATGCAGAGCTGATTCTAATGAAGAAGACTTCATGCGAAGAGGTATTTGTTTATTCTGAAATGTTTTACGTAACATAATGCTTCGAAATTCATTGTTATAGGTGCGTTATTTGAAGCATTCTGGCAATGAATAGTGATGGAATAGAAAACCTGTCTATTCATTGGCGAGGTCCGCTTAAGCAATTCATTGTTTATTTTGGTGGACGGCTGAGAGAGACGACTTCTTTCAGCAAATGAATCCTTTTATTAAGTAAGATATTCCTGTTAGTGATAATGAAAAGTTTGCGTGTTTTGCACACTGATATTTCTAGAGTAGACGAACGTTTTACAAATATCTTATGAAGAAATCTTTATCACTTTATCGTACATTCCCTGATGCACAACGGTCATTCTGTGATAAACTTAAGTTATCTCATTCTGCAAGATCAACCGCAGAAATCTAGACAAGCGACAAAGTGAAATATTACTAGCCATAGTTCAGCCGAATACATTGTGAAAATACTAGTGATGATGTTACCTCAATGTTCACCTGCGATTTCATAATGCCTTATCTGTTCCTTTATTTCATCGGATCATGCAAGACCGTCTAAAAATATATTCAAAAGAGACATATTCAGTATTCACTGAAAAAAGAGAGAAAAACTTGGCTTGTTTAAAGAGCCATTTTTTAATGATTAGCTTTGTTTATCTTCAAAGGATTTTGCAGCTTTCATAAAGATTAAGCAACCCTGGAGCTATGTAAACTTGTTATTGAGACCATATTTTGTTTAGCTGAGGGAAAACAACGTCTATCCATTTACCATTATGAAGGTTTTACTTTCCAGTACACCATCATAACGAAAGAGGCAGGGAAAGTACATTTTCCTCCAAAATGAAATAAAGAAAAAGGCCCCTTTAATCCAATTATTAAAAAAAGCTTTCAATAACTTGTAAGTAACTTCATTAGCCTCTCGTCGCACTTCAGTCTCAGTTCAACTATTTCAAGAATCGACCAAGCGATGAAAGGTAAGAAGCGGCATTTCGTAATAGGATCGTACGCGCTGCAAAAGTCTGCGTTTTAACGATGTTTTAATAACAACATTTTAAAGTTCTAAATACTCGTTTCTTTACTCCTCATATCTCAAAACCTACGAGACTTACAGTTCATTCTGCCACTCTAATTAACAATATATCTTCCAAGCACTTAGCTACATGATGTTCCAGATTATCTTGCTACCTTCTCTTTATATAAATAGATTTAACACCAGGCAGTCAAAAATAAAGTCTTTTAATTTAAGACACTATAATTTGTTTTAAAGTGCATGTGAAGTAATTTTTTCCACATGCTAGTTTGTGTCACTCCTTACTTTCTTAAAAGTATTTGAATGTTGATCTTCGTTTTTAATTTTAATTTAATTATCCAATTATCCAGTTATGCATTCAATACCTTTTTGGCCAAGAAGTTGGTATGACACGTAAATAGTTTCGCCAATTTTTCACGGCCAAAATAGTCTAAATTCAGGATTGTTACGTAATTAACGGTTCAGAAATAATCTTTCCTTGGTGCTAAATGTTGTTCGGCTGGTGGATCTCTTCCAAATTATGATCAGTGGGCGACACGTCATCACTGTCCGTCATTATTGATAAAAAATCTCCCAAACATCAGTGGCATATTCAATTTACTAAACAGAAACAGTTGACTACGTCATCATAACCAACACACTCCTATTCTCTGGGGATTTGATTTATGCAATTTTAGCCTTTTCAAAAGCCCACAAGACGGAATTTTATTTATCCATCTGAAATATCATTTGTCATTTTGAATTTACTGACAAAAAAATATACAGAATTGCAAAAATACAAAAATACACTTAATATTCACTTTAAAATTTGTCATGTTCTTTTTGTTTCACCCCTCCCATTTGAATTTACCCAAAAGAATCAGGATCTTCCCTTCCCTTCCCTACCGACCATGATTTTCTAGGATGTGCCATAATCTTCCCTGTCTCACTCAGTTTCATTTAAATTTTCCACGAAGAATCAGAATCTTCCCTACCTCTACCTACCAAATACGAATATCTTGGATGTTCCTCCCTGTCTCAGTCTTCCCATTTCAATTTACCAGTATTCCCATTTCAATTTACCAGGAAGAATCAGGATCTTCCCTCTATCTACCTACTAACCGCGATTTTCTAGGATGTTCCATATTTCCCCCTGTCTCAGTCTTCCCATTTCAATATACCAGGAAGAATCAGGATCTTCCCTCCCTCTACCTACCAACCGCGATATTCTAGCATGTTCCATATTCCTCCTTGTCTCAGTCTTTCCATTTCAATTTATCAGGAAGAATCGGGATCTTCCCTCCCTCTACCTACTAACCGCGATTTTCTAGGATGTTCCATATTCCTGCCTGTCTTAGTCTTCCCATTTCAATCTATCAGGAAGAATCAGGATCTTCACTCCCTCCACCAACCCATCACGATTTTCTAGGACTTATCCCATTCTTCCGTGTCTCAATCATCAAATCATCTCAATCAAAATGTCAATTTCCAGTGTACTGGTAATGGCAGTGGTAGTGGTAGTTGGGGTGGTAGTGGTTAATTAATTAATTAAGCTCCCAGCCTCAAATTAGTCTACCCCCCTCCTAAGCCCCTACTCCAAAGCCAAAGGCATAAAATATGATTAAGTTACAAAGGTAGGTACACATTATCCTCCCGGTAGTACCTAGTACCTTTAAATGACACGTGTGCTAAAGTCCCTACCAACTAGATAACTCTTCTCTGCTTCCATTTCTGTTTATTAGTACTTCAAAATCAAATTATAAATCTTTAAATATCTGTAATGAAAATAATAACAAAGCACTTCAGTGCCAAAATGTGTGAAACTAGAACAGTTTACTAGATTTTGTGAAAGACAATCAGGAAATAGGTCACAAAGGGGCGTGAGGTATAACATGAAGAATAATGGCAAGGCTTATTGAAACTTTTATAGAAATTTCTTCCGGTTCCGACTGGTTCCGACGGGTGGTATAATTTCGTTACAGGACGTTATATTGTCAGTGGTGAGTTGTTCTTTGACTTTTTGACTACCGGGGGAAGCCTAAGAACGTCCCGTTTTATTTTATGGATACATACAAATTTCCTTCCGATTATAACAAGCGGATGATTTTTTCGCACTAATTCTCACTTTAACCAATATCAAAAATAATTATTAGAAAATTATAAATTCGTAACCAAAACAGAATGCCTTTTCCTTTGTTTTTTTAAAGCACGCAGCTTAAACAAACAACAGAAACGAATTTGGCGTCAACAGAAGCGGAAAACCACACAACTTTGTGGTTAGCCACTGACGTCCTACTTATACTGACGAAAGCCTTGGTTTTTATCATTTCCGTCGCCTTAATGGAGACATAATTGCGTGCTTATTGAGGCGGGATAAATGAATAACATCATATAGGACTTCGTGTTTGGTTTGACTGATAACTTGAATGTCGAATTTTATAAAAACATCAAGTCTTCGAATTATTCGTGTAATCGAACCATTAATCCATTTTCAAAAACAACAATCAGATCACCTTCGTCACTTCCGTAGCACGGTGCCTCTTTGATTAGTAGAAAAAAGAATTCGTGACCGCACATAATGAAGGGCTGTAAAAAATCTCTAGAGTTTCAAAATATTTCTGCTAAAGTGTTTTGCTCTCTAGAAACGAAAGCATTTATTTTGTTTTTGTTTCTCTCAAGAAAGAAGATCGGATTATAATCGATTGTATTTTGAAATGTTCATTAATTGCTTTGATGAAAACTCAACCATATGTTTTAATTTTAGGTTTTATTTTGTCGTTTTAGCATTCTTTCAATACCAAACCAAACCAAAGTCCAAAGAAGTTTGCGTACGGACTTTACGACTTTCTTAGCCGGAGACATTTTAAGTCAGTGTATAGTCTATTAATAACTCAGTGCTACACGATATGAGCAAAAAATGTTCTTATCCAAGCTAGGATTTTTTTTCTTTTCTTTTCCTTTTCCTGTGCGCGAGGGACTGCAATACAAATAGGAAGTTGGTGGGTCATAGTTTCTTCTGGAGTGTCGAACTATTGTCACGTTTTCTTTATTTCATAACACTTGGAGTCCATGTGGACCACTTAAACTCCATTGTTGCATTAAGTGATCAATCTAAACTACGCAGAAAGAAGATAGGAGTTGACTGCTAAAATAGATAGGTTAACCCCAAAATTCTAACCCCAAACATAACAATCGCAAACATTCGAACTATTGACTTTCTAATCTTAATTTTTTTCCTAATCTCTCATATAATTTCGAAAGCTTTTATTATTATCTTTGAAAAAGGAACTCATTTTATTAATCCCCTGCTTAGAGAGTGATTACTAAGTCACACAAGACAGTTATATGAAAATAATAGGATTTCAGATTTAAGTTGACCTTGGTCGGACTTAGGTGTCCCGTGACCTTCCCCAACTTTCTATCTAAAAAATCTCAAACCTTGAAGGATACGTGACGAGACTGACCAAGGGCACAAGTAGCTTGCTCTGTATTGAATGAAGATTTTCTCGGTTTGAAAGTGTTTTGCTTTTTTGTAACCATATGCAACATCATTTTTTTTCTTCCAGTATCCTATAGTACCTACATGTATATAGCAATAGCACCTTGACCTTAATCGAACGTCTTTCTTGCATCACCCCACCCCTGCTGCACCTTCTGTTGATGGTTAGCCGAAATATTGTATTGAAATTAAGTTTACTGTTTAGTTTAATTAGCGTTTTATCGGTTTTGCTTGTTCTCTCTAAACACATTCCCAACCAATTATATATATATATTTTTTTATCCGAGGAACACCAGCAGAATTTCGTCCAGGATTGCTCGAAACCTTTCTTCTCCGAACCCGAAAAATGTCCTGCTCTTAGCTATATAATATATTGCTTAAATACAGCAAATGTTAAGGGCACTTCTTGGATTGTAAATATATTTTTATGCGGAATTCGTGAAATTCTCGTAAACAATTTTTGCATTTCGAAAATAATGTTAACTTTTACCCTGTGGGTTCTCGAGAGTCCAAATTGAGGTCAGTTCTTTTATCTATATTGTGTAAATGTTAAAATTTCTTTGCAGGAATTTGTCGCACTGTTGCTTATCAAATGATCGTCTTTCGGCATTCTTTCAGTGCCCTTGACCTTGAGGCTTTAAATGATTTTACTACGTGATGTATCATTACTTGCCGATGGTAATTATAAAATGCCTTTTTCTAACATTTTGATTATAACCTCTCAGATCAAGACAATTAAGAAAGAGAAATGTTCGAGGAACTCATCAATCTTACAACAAGTGATAATTATAGTAAATAATGTAAATTTCGGCCCGGGCCAAACGTCGAACTACACATGACATGCATGTGCGAAACTTAATGCAAATGAGGTAGAACGAAAAAACTTTGGCAAATGTGAATTTTTGAGCCAAAGGAACTGGATGGATGAGATCTAACAAAAAGACAATTTTTCAATGCTTTTATCTCGTACTCACTGCAATGTTATTTTGTCTGATCAGGAAATCGAGAAATATATGTCTCTAGTGATAGATGGATAGTTTAGGAAGATACTTTAGCTCCTGCATGAAAATACCAGCTTTGCAGCTGAACTGGCCATCCTGGTTAAATAAAGTTGACTTAACTGGACTTGATAGGTCTTTCCGGAGCTCCTTTTGTCTATCTCCCCATCTTCCTGTCTCCTTGTCTTTAAATTCTTGTATTCTTTTCTAAAAGTTTGAATAAACTCGTTTTAGATTACAACTGCAGAAATCAAATTGTATTGCCAACACTAATGTGTAATTTTAGACTGATTGTAGCTAGATAGTTAGGTTTCAAATTGGTTTATTTGCATGATCTTCAAGGTTTATAAGCTTTGGTTCTTTTTACAACAGTAAATTAGTACATGAGTCATGAAACTATACTAAACGTGAATTACAAGTATATGTAGAAATGAATACAATGTATTAATAAATGGATAAGCTAAAAAAACATTGTTTGACTATGTCTTAACTTAAAACATTTTAATCTAAAAACGAATTTCGATACTAAAGTTAGATAACTGAATTATTTATGTCTCATAGTATCTTGTCGATATTAATGAAACTATAATTCTTGTTTGTTTCTTAACTGTTTGGAAAAATTGCTATATCGCATGTTTTCCTATTGTATCCATTTGAGAGACAGAAACCGATACAGACTTTCATCAATTGTTGCATTGATTAGAAGATCTTCCTGATTCAGTTGCTAAGTTATGATTTCTAACTTAGAATTTAGTTAAATTTCACCTCTGTCTCTGATCATAGTTTTGAATTACTAATAACGTTTTAATTCAGTTTTTTTGAAATTTTTGATAAAACTCAAGTAGTTTTGATTGAAGGACGGAAGTATTCCACACTTAATTTATGCCGTTCTATTTTCATACAGACAGACAAACAGGCAGACAGATGAAACAATGAACTGTGAAAAAAAACCCAGAACCTTAGTATAACACAATGAAGAATCATTTAGTTCGGGATTTAACACAAACACGTCCAGTCCAGTCTTACAGAAAAAAACATAACTCAATTAACAATAAATAAAAAATTACTAAATAGATAATGCCAAATGTCCTCAAAATGTACTCCTCATTTTGTTTGTCTTGAAGAGAAGAAATGATTGGTGATATTCATTCTAACTTTTGAACCAGTTGATGAAACCCTATAAAGGGACCATTCATTTTGTTTGTCTTAAAGAGTAGAAATGATTGGTGTTATTCATTCTAACTTTTGAACCAGTTGACGAAATCCTATAAAGTGATCATTCATTTTGTTTGTCTTGAAGAGTAGAAACGATTGGTGTAATTTATTCTAACATTTGAACGAGCTGGTAAAACCCTATAAAGTGACCATTTATTTTGTTTGTCTTAAAGTTAAACGGTAGAACTGATTGGTGTCATTCATTCCAACTTCTGAACCAGTTGACGAAACCCTTCATTTTCTTTGTCTTAAAAATTGGTTCAGGAAATGTTTGCTGTCAGTGAAACAAATTCAGAAAACTTCGAACTTTGACCACTCAGCATGAAAAATAATTGATCGGGCCTTTCTTCTGGAAGCAATATTTCAAATATGAATACCACATGGCATGATTAATAAATTACTATTAAACTTGGTTATTTCGTTTTGGCTGCTGCGAACTAGAGTCGACCTTTCCAGTTTTGATAATTTTAAGATGTTAACTGATAAATACCTTCACCTTATTTCTTTTTGAAAAAAAAATTAAGACGAAGTAAATTACGTCTGGAAATTTTGAGTCGTTGAACTAAAAAAAGGGTGCGATCGACAAGTAGAACTTCCTTCTTTTTCTCATTTTAATTAGCACAGAGTTTGCATTAGTTTTGTCGTTGCGAAAGTACATTTCTAATGTTGGTTTCGCTGTTTTAACTTCGTTTGCAAAGTGCTTCATTTTTTGACCGCTAGAACATATTTGAAAAATCTGAATCGATTTAAACGAGTTTGAATTAGGCCAGTTACATTCGGGACTTGCTAATAAACAATAACTCATCACCCAAAAAACTCGAACATACTAACCAGTCATAATGTACGTAATGAGCTAAATTATAATCCATAAATGAATTGGTCATTCACTCCTATAAATAAATATGTTGGAAGAGTAAAAAATTTTTGTTCGATTTTGTGGTGATTAAGTTGCTCGATGCCGGTTTCATTCTATTGCGACCCTCGGGGGAGTGATATTGATCTCAGAGATCAAAAACGTTTCTTATAATGGCAACATTGCTGCCACCTACTCAACGAAAAAAGAGCTAAACATATATTAACGAATTATGAGGATTGTTACACTATTGATTTTTATCTTGTACACCATCAATTTCAGAAGTATTAGGTTTTCCGTCTCCGATTTTTAGCAGAAGTCTTTGAAACATGAAGGAATGTTAACGAATAACGTTAGAAAGGAAGGAAAGCCTTCGGTCACTAGACATAAAGACTACTGTACCATAGGCTAGTTAGTTTTCCGTAGCAATGATATTACACCACTCCAGTACTGGCTTTTTGCTTGAGTTGCCGACCACATCCGATACAAAAATAATTTCAGTGAAATTGTTTTATTACCGGTTGAATATTTCTTTTGAATAAAACGAAATTAATTGCCTGTACATACCCAGTTATTGATGAGTTAACATTTAATTAGAGTTAAAAATAAGAACTCGTTTAAGTGTCTTTGTCAAAATATATAAATCGAATGAAATTTTCTTTTCAAATGTGATTAATTTCAGTTGTGAAAAAAATGTTTGTTGTAGTATAAAGGAAGATTCTAGACCTTTTAGTATTTGCCATGTTGAATATCGAAAGACTTCCTTTGGGATTTCAATTTTCCGTAGATGCAAACATCAAAAAAGTCCGGTTAATGCCTGTAAGGATATTTTCGGCCATTTTCAAACATTACTGAAACGTTTCATGTGCCGAACCAAATGCAAATGAGTAGAACAAAAAAATTTGCTCATTAGACTGGGCAAATGGAAAGTTTGGCGTTTGAAACGTGCCTTACAACCTATTCATTACGCACAGTTTTTGTTACACAGAACTGATCAGTAGTTACTTTTTATAGACATGTAGTAAGCTTTTTGTACACATTGCCAATGAATTGCGCCAGCCTAAACATTGCCATTATATATTTAAAAGATTATTCATCAGTGGCTGATTTTAAATGTTTGATTTAAAATCAACTTAGTGCCAAACTCCGAACTAGAAAAGTTCAAAAGGAAGTTATAAATGCGAGGCGGTCAAAAAATATGCTGGGTCATCTCAATTTTTGTTTACATAAAATTCATAATTTCAGAACGGCAAGCAAATATTTAAAAATCTACAAAGTAACGTCAAAGTCATATTCGTTTTTCTTTATAAGGCTCAATGCGATTGAGTCAGATCGAAAGCTTTTTTCTTCAAGTACGTTATTATTAAGCAAGCATGGGTGCGGTGCAATTAATTTGTATGGCTTTTGCACGCGGCTTCTATTGCGTGATCAACTGCTTATGCAAGGCACAGATATTGGGTCCATAACTCCAGGCCATTGTGGGCAGTGCTTAACGATTCGTGTTAATACTGCTCTATGGTAAACTAATTGCAGACAGTTGGTCGGTAGCAATATTATATAGTGACATAGTGTGTTATTCCTGTATTAAATTCCTCGCATGATAGTTTCGCATGCTCTCTTAATCTGTTGGATTCCGCAATACTAAAAATAAAAGCTGGAGGGTTTACCCAAATCCGTCTGGTGACTAAAATGTTATGTCTGAACAATGCGCGTCAAACTGCTTGATGCGGTCGGCCGTTCAGTACAAGGCAATCTACCGGAACAACGACTATTCTTATTAAATATGCATGCGTTTTAGATTGACGTAATCCTGAAAGGCACTTTGGGCGATATAAAACTGACTTGTAAAGGAACTCGCGCCAATTGTTGCGATACACCCGAAGAGATTTATGTACAGAGGAGAAATTGTTTCATCATATTACCAAGGTTGGTGTTTTGTGCTTTTACAAGCTACAGAAGGCTTTGCAACATTTGGCAATTAGCATATTACTATTTGTTGTGTATTGTGTGAAGAATATAGATTTCCGTAAAGGATAAACCTAATCAAACGAGATATTAAACTCTTGCACGTGCACAAATTATGTCTTTAGATCGTTCGGTGGTCTACGCTAGTTCTTATTTTGCACTGGTTTGAGAAGCGTTGCTTCAATGTTGTAGCGAAATGTTTATACCTGAAATATGATAGCCAAGTAACGAAAGAAAGACATTCAAATATACTTTTGCACCAAATTGTTTTACTTAGTACTTAGTATTATCAATACTATTGAATGTTTATGTAATATAAGATCAAAAATTAAAAACCCCAACCTAAAGCACAAGGTAAGTATTAAGACGTACTGTATCTCTACGGACAAATAAAAATTCTAAGTATGTTTTCCAGCAAATCTAAACAGAAAAAAGCTTCCTACGCGTTTTGAATGGCAATTTTATTAGCCTGTTTTGGATTTACATCAGTAACTTAAAACTAATACAATGATCGGAATACTGACCTGTAGAACAGATAAAGTTAAACAAACGTGACTTAATGCAAACAAAACATCAAGTCAGTCAAAAAAGTATATTTTTGTTAGCTGGCGGACAAGAGATTTTGATAAGCTTGTTCTACCAATATTTTTTTCTTATCTAGAGAAACACGATCCAAAACTTGCAATAAGATTGCTAATGTTCTGCTCTCCCAGACGCACCATGGAGAGAAAATATTTCAATTAAGCTTGAAATACTAGTTTCCTATAGTTGCCTGCAGGTATCTGTTATCACTAATGGATTGGAAACCATGTGGATATCACTTTTTAAAAAGCAAACTGCTAACCTCCTGTGATATTTGTATCTTTTTAGCAATCACCATCAGCTATATAGACGCATAAAAACTTTGAGACAATCTCACTAATCGTCTAAACAACTCAATACCCGCAACTCGACTGACCATGGAGCACTTAACCTCGCTCGTGACTTTGGCTTCGCTAGTTTTAACGCAGGGTAAGTGTACATTACAAATTTTGCTACATTTCCATTGTAAACGTGTCGGTTTTCCTTTTATTCTCTATGCAGACGCTAAGGCTAGTAAGTAGAGTTATAGTTACTACTGAATATACAACACGACCAGTTTCTTGCAGGACTGACTCGAGCCCTCAAGGCATTCTCGCTCTTTTGTATACACATCAACAGCAAATAACGGTTAACATTTGTAGGGATTAAACGTGTGTCAAGTTCACACATCAGTACGAACAAACTTGTTAAAAGCCGGTAAATGAAGTAAAGACAATTATATACATTTACGTGTCAAAAATTCTTATAATTTGCTAATGCTTTTATAATAAGCTAAAAGACGAGATAAGTGATGCATTATACTTGTATCTGCATAGATTGTATTTTGTTCTGATAATGGAAAGCTTTGCAATTACATTTTCAGATCTTTGAAAATAAGCACGGCAATAAACATGTTAAAAATCATTTTATTTGATATTCGTGCTGTATTATGATATTACTTGGGGAAGTTATGCTGGGATCGTTCCAGAATTAACCCTCCTTTTTTAAGTGTTGAATTTCAGTCTTCTTCAACAGCAGGAATAAACAAAAAGAAATGACAATTGTACTAACTAACAAAACAAGAAACGCAGTAAATACTAATTTATATCAGAGCGGACTTCCTTTTGCGCAGAACTGAGTATTTTCCGCTTGGAAATTTGCCAAAATAAAATTTTTTGGGCGCACACTTCTGTTGTTGAATTGAATAGGATCCATAAAAGATATGCAAGTTTGACTTTTCTTTTACACATTTCACTGATAGAGGGCACCAAGGTCTTTTAGCTTGGAGGCATTAACTTTACTGATAACATATGTCATCTTATAATTACACTTGCACATCATTTTTTGAAAGTCCCTACACCAAGGTGTTTTAATTAAGGTCACTAAACCAACGTGTTATAAGGTCCCTGCCCTACACAAAATTATTTGAATTAAGGTCCCTGAACCAACCAGTTATAAGGTCCCTGCCCTACACAAAGGTGTTTGAATTAAGGTCCCTAAACCATCGTGTTATAAGGTCCTTGCACTAAACTAACCCCAGCAACATGTATTAAAGTCCCTACATCGTGTTCAGTTAAAATTTGCATGGCGATTTGCGATTATAACTTCAAGTAATACAGTTTGACATAAATTGAACAAAAACTGTTGACGTGAAACTGACAAATGTTATTCTACTGTCTATTTATTCATTAAAGGTATAGAGCCAAAATCGACCATGAATTACTAATGATAAAGGACAATTTGCAAAAATGTACAAAAATCATATTTATAACTCTTTCCTTGGCCAACTATTAGCAACCAAATTCTCCTGATATAATATTACAAACTTAACACATTCAGTAGTGAGAACTGAGGAACTAATCAGTTAAAGTGGACTGCGGCAAATAAAAAGCTAAATTCTCCCAAAAAATCTTACATGAAAAGTGTGGGACTTCGTTCAGTGAATTTCTCAATATGTCTTCGGGAATGAAAGAAGCTTTCAACTGACCACGCTATTCTCGTGTTAATACCTCTGTCAGTAGAATTGCAGGTGCCAGAAGCATTGTTGCATATTGCTTTTATCATTAACTTTAATTTACTTCATTAAACGGCTTAGTTTTTAATAGTTCCGGGTCCACAGTAATTGGCTAACGCTGTTGTGGTCGCTCTGTCATATTTTGATTTGTTGTTAAATGGCTCCTTGTGCAATAGATGTAGGCCACTGTAATTGGCTAAGGCTGTAGTAGTTCTCCTGCCTGAACGACGACGTGTTTATTTATTTACTTATCAACTTATTTGCTATTTTGTTTGTTTGTTTGTAAAAATATAATCCAATGGCGAAGCTAATACAAAAAAAGAATAGATACAAAATAACAACGAAAAGTCGATTTCCTAAAGGTATTTGGGTAGACAATACTAAAATACAAGCGGCTCAAGGCAATATTTTAAGGCCTACTACCTCATGTACTTTACAAGTTCGCAATGGATTAAAACAGCAAAACAATTCAGTTTTACTTCATTGGAAAACAGTATCAAAGAGAAGTTTGAATTCAAATGACAATTAAAAACTACGGTGTATAAGGATTTAAAAGAATTATAGCCAATAAGAAATGGCGTTCTATTCACAGGTGAAAAACAGTTTCATGTACCAATTATCTAATTTTCGTATGAAAGAAACTTTGGCAGAATTTTGACAGAAGATATTTTCATATGTAATAACCTTAATAGTACGTGGACGCTTAGACTTCGATACGATACCACATTTGAAAACTTGCAGATAATTTCTTTCACCACGCGCCCCACAAATAGAGTTGGAGGAACTAAGAACGACTGAAGCAAAAAACGTTATCGTCTGGGATTAGACTAGACACGAGTGTGTATGTTTCAATATTAAAAGAAAAAAACGAGAAAGGTGGTTACTTCTTGTTTTAAACAATATAATGTAAGAGTGCATTATAAACAATAAGACAACATTATAAACAATCCAATCGAAGGGTACACTATAAACACAATTGAAGAGTGCATTATAAGCAATACAATTAAAGAGTGCATTGTAAACAATACAATTCAAGAGTACATATATTTTTACAGGTGCGGTAGTTTTCTTACCCAATGAGCATTGCCAGCCACGGCCCACGCTCGTAGCCTTGGACCATCCGAACTACAACTATTTTCCCTTTTTTGTGCTGCTTCACCGTTGTGGCGGATCTTTTGGTACTACACCCCCTTCTGTTAAAGAGTGTGTAGCCACTCAATACATCGATATTCACATCGAGCAGTATTCTGTAGTCGACATGGCTTCAAACCCTCGTAAAAAGGTTACCATAAAAAGAAACCATACTCAGTGCGGTTACCGATGTGTTAAGAATCAAAGTGACTGTAACAAACATCAGCAATGGAACCAGAATAACTGCAACTGTGACTGCTCGCATAACAGTGCGCCACCAGAAGGCTGCCCAGTTGGCTTTACTTGGAATAGTAATGATTGTCTGTGTGAATGTGCCAATGCACCAGACGTCTGCGGAGCCAAGAAGGTACGCAGGGCTAGTAGGAAGTGGAACACCATCTATTACACCCTATCCTTATAATATACTATATGAAGGGTTAAAATAACGGTATTAGTACTGATTTGACGCCTGGCTTGCGTAATGAATTCCAAAGCGTTGTATGAGGAAGGTCAGTACGGGGTAAAGGGTTTATAATTAGCAGTCATGGTAACAGTAACGTTAACAGCAAAAAGATGCATCAATAACAGCATTAGTGCTAGAACCAATAGCTTTATACCGCTGTTTCGAAAAAGGTTGACTCAGCAATAGTCAATAGCATAACCAAGTTGAATAAGAAAAAGTGTTGTCTTTTACAGTACGTAAAACTATAAATTAATGAAGCTACCGCCATTCAGTAACAATCTTCGCAGGCGCGTGATTTGGTTATCGGAATGCCTTGGCTATGAAACAGAATAACTGCATTTCTTTTGGAAAAGACAGTGCATTGTTGCAACAATATGTGATATCTACTGCTCAGTTTCGTTCTATTCAAACTTTCTTTCAGTTAAGGTATGGACTATTGAAGATGTCAACCTTCGTAATAGCTCGGTCAAGATGCAGTAAACCATTTTATGAATATATTTCTGTTAAGAAATGACTTACCCAAATTACTCAAATTTTTATTCAGAACTGGAGCAAAGTTGAGTGTAGATGTGTAACTAATGTTACAGCACCAAGAACAGGGAGATCAAGAAAGCGCAACCAAATTTTTGATTCCGGAAAGAATCAAAAGAAAGGTACGTTTGAACGTTTATGTTAATAAAACATGCCCCATCTCATATTTGAACATCTCAGTTAAGAGGTGCTTTGAATTCCAATATTAAGTTAACTCAGCTTTAAAACTTAATATTAAATTAACACACATTGACAGCCAATGTTAAAATAAGGCCACACAGAAACGAAATATTGCAACTCTGCAGGAAATATATTCTAGATAGTTTTTATTCTCACTAACTGTCGCTCTATGTGAGGTAATTCGGAATCCAAAATCAAATCGACTTTTCTGTCTGGGATCCCAAATCTTAGGTTTGGAACCCCGAGTGCAGCTTGAGGAATCAAAAATCTCAAAATCCTTAGAATCCACCGTATGAGTTAGGGAACCGAAAGACCAGTTACGGGTACCCAGAATCTGGTAAAGAGAATCCGGAATTTAGGCATGGGAATCTGGAATCTGGAACCCAGTCAAAGGAATCCAGAATCCAGTCAAAGGAATCTGGAACCCAGTCAAGAAAATCCGGAATGCAGTCAAAAGAATCTGGAATCTAGTCATAGGATATAAAAAACTAGTAACGGGAATTGGGAATCCAGTCAAAGGAATCTGGAATCCAGTCAAAGGAATCTAGTCAAAGGAATCTGGAATACAGTCAAGGTAATCCAGAATTCAGTCAAAAGTATCTGGAATCTAGTCAAGGGAATTAAACAATCAGTCACGGGAATTTGGAATTTAGTCAAGGGAATTAATGCAGAATCTAGTCAAAGGAATATGGAATCTAAGATGATCTTCGATTACCTTACATAAGCGATTAACAGTTTCAAACCTACAAAGCTTAGCCTTTTGTTGGTTCTTTTTAACTTAGTTTATTGTTTATTGTTGCATGCTTTATATACTTCTGATTTTTCATTTATGTACATCATTTAGCTCATTCAGACGCACGTATCATGTACCATAAAGGAGGCATTAGTCACTTTCCGAAGTGAATTCGAAAGTGATCTCTGTTGGATATCCATGCTGGAAAGGTTACTGCGTGATGCCGTCATCCTGACAACTGCATGCCATAATTGTAGGGAACACACTTATCACTAATGATTTTTCCGATTTTTTCATTTCCTTTTAACCATCTTATTTTGGTCACTCTTTAGTATTCCTTGCATGTTTTGCTAACACATTACAAAGTAACATTCAAAAGTGCAACAAACCACATTAGACTTTAACCTTTTCAGCCCCTTGCAATTTATCAACTTCTAACTTCCCTTTACGTAACACAAATAAAATAATTAAACTGGTACTAAGAAATAAGGAATTGATCAAGTGGAACAAATCATGGAAGTTGAAAAGCCAAATTCCTCCAAAATGGTTATATTGAAATGTTGCAGCTTAGTTGTGAGAATTTACCAGTACATCATCTGTCATGTTTGGGGCTTAAAGGGTAAAAGAATATTGTGTTTTCATTCTAAGCAAAAACTGTAAAAAATGCTAAAGAAAGAATTTTTTTTTTCTTTTGTAGGGGTAAGTTCAACGCTGTTTGTCGTGTTCATCGTAGTTGAGTTTGCGGTGCTGTATATTGTGTTTGATGCAATTCTATACCATAGGCAAGCTGGAATTTTCTATAGAATTCATCTGAAACTCAAAAAACAAGGTAACAAACTTTATTCTATCACTGGAACTAACAGCGATCCTTGGAGCCGTCCTGATTGACCTTCAATTCAACTGCGCATGCACATTCGCTGTCTTTCCTTTCTGACGACTACTGGGTGAAACCGTGACTAAGTCAGTTTAAAAAATATTTACTGCTTTAAAATACTTGAATTTTAATATTTGTATATGTAACTGGATTGCTTAAAATCATCGCGCACTTTCACTGCCACTAATATTCATCATTCAAATTTTAAAGTTGATTTTCATGTTTGTTGTGTTTTCTTTTTTGTCGCCTTGTTTTGTTTTGCATCACAGTTTTAGTTTTCGTTCTGTTCTGATTTGTTTTGGCTTAACTTATACCGATGATCATCAATACGTTATTACACTAACACCTTAATGATAACTTCATTTTTAAGTTACCAATCAGAAAAGAAATTGATTTTGTATTAACATGTTAAACACTTTCGATTCCACTCTTCAGCGCCGACGTTCGAGGGGGTAATCAAGGATGAGATTTGTAGAGAACTGAAACCTGGCGATCCCAATGCGACAACGGTTCTGATATCCGGAAAAGAGACTGCAATATGACAAGAACCAAAGGATGCGCCTTCTCATTTAATAAACACGTGGTTATAAGAAAGCATTAAGTAGAAAATACAATACGTTGCTCATGCCGAGTCATAAAATATTTTTTTGTTTAAATAAATAATTTGGTTGTAATAGAATTATGGGAAAGAAGATAAGGAAAGAAGATTTTAAGTGAATGTCCCGCTTTATAAATAGATCTAATTTATATTCAAAGGCCGCAGGCCTCCTGTGACCAGAGCATCCCTCTTGTGCACTGGACTGTCAACTGTCCGCACAATATAAATCAAAAGATGAGATTAATCAGCTTCGCTTCTTCTTCTAAACGGCTTAAAACTTATTTCACTAACAATTTGTTGGTCATCTGAGATATAACCATATAGCTTGAAGACTTAACATTTCTCGCAAACGTTCAATACAATTAATAATTATTCTGTGTTAAACCTTTGCACGCATAATTCAAAATAACGAATTCTGATTGGCTCCTTTATACTACTGGTGTGCACTCGTGCAAATTCGTTTATAAAGCGGGGAATTTACATTAAGGTAACCCTTGGTTACGAGTAACCCTTGGTTTCGAAGTGCAGTCACCATGGCCTTGTTAAGGTTGCACTGCACGTCTCTATAGGAGAAACAAACCATTAAGAAATAAGCTTAAAATGTTTCGATATCTAAAAATTGTATAAAAAGGAAAAATTATCATTTTCATGTACATCTTGGTGTATTTTTATTTTTGGTTTATGCTATTACGCATAGCTAGCGCGTCAATAACACACATTCGTTCACATTGAATCAGGTTGTATTCTATTTCATAGAACGCGAAAAAAAAAATTAGCTTTCATTTTATTTTGTTTTGTTGCAAAAGGTGGTAACGAAATCGACCATTAGTGTAACACTTCAGGAGCATAGAAATAAATCAGTAGACTAGTTAAAAGGTAATTTATTGATATTCACGTAACGAAGTTGAATAACACCGAGTGGACATCCAAGCCATATTTATTTCACAATGCGTATTTATAAAATTTGCATTTTACGCTAATCACGTGCTTCAATTATATGTAATGAAGTCTTTTGAAGTAATTTGGTAGCAAAAGGATAACTTCAATAAAACTTATGTTATGAACTTCTTTAGTCTTGCTAATTTTGACTATGTCTACGTTTAATCGAAGGACCTTTGTCACGGCTTCCGCCATTTTGGATTGAAAACGAGGCTGGGCAGGCATAACAAATCTTTAACGGAACTTTAGTTTTCTCGTTTGTCAATTTGGTAAATATTTCAACGATTTCGACTTAGACTCCACATTCCCGTGGACGCGACTTCATCTTTTCTCTGATACAACCGTTAAGCCTCGTTTACAATACAAGATGGCGAAAGCTGTGGTCTATTTGCTTCTTCAGTGAAAAGCTTACCAGTTATGGCTTGGCCACTAAGCAGTAATAAACAGTGCTTACCGTTTTACTAACGACCCTATTCTGTAGTTTCGCTTAATCATAATGCTTTGCACCCTGGGTTTAATCAACGAAACCAAAATGGCGCCGCGATTAGTGTAAATGCATGCTTTTGTAAAGCTTATTAAAATCTTCCGGGAAGTTAAACTAAGTCCTTTTGGAATTTTAAGTGGCCGATTGGAGCCGATGAGTATCTCCAGTTTTTGTAGTGTTAAGCGGAAGAGAGTCATTGACTCCCCCTGGACGGGACACTAATCCATCGCAGGTTAGCCCCCAGCAGA